>JAECUM010017684.1:0-81914 GCA_016617855.1 Megalonaias nervosa
TATATATATATATATATATATATATATATATATATATATCCCAAGTTCAATTCATTCACAAAATTTGGTCAAGATTTGTGATGTACAACTAATGTTGTGGAGGAACGCGTTTCTTCTTTCAGTCAGTGACCTTTGGATCACGAAATTGATCGGTGTTTAGACTATCCCAGGTCTAAGTAATCCACAAAGATTCGTGCTTGTGTTAAATTTAGAAATAATGTTATTGTGCAGAAATTATTTTTTTCTGTTAGTCATTTACCTTGACATTTGTTTGTTTTTAATCGACATCGATAAGCTTCTGCCTTATTGTATATGCAAGACATTCACGCGTTTATTCCATGTATTTTATAAAGAAATAATGGTATTGTGGAGAAACTAGTTTCTTATTTTAGTGAGTGACCATGACCTTTAACCTTTTGACCATGATATCGATAGGTTTCTTCCTCACTCCAAGTGCAAGCCACCCATAAACTTTGGAAACTGAAGAAGGTGGAGATCTCTGTTTAATGCGCAGAAACAAAATTGATAAGGTACGGACCGACTGAAAGTATGTTAACATAATATGCACTGCCTTATGTCAGACGTGCCAGAAACGAAAACATTAAATTTGTTAGTTTGATTGGTCATGAAATTTTGAAGTGTTCCTAAGGAAGCATATTGGATATTTTTTAAAAATGAACAGCTAAAAACACAAAATATAAACTTCAACATTTTTGGAGTAGTTGTACCGAATATATGAAATGCCATTAAATAATGCGCAATGCATGTGGAAAAAAAATGGCAAATGCTTCACGCAGTTTAATATGCCGATGGCTATGCCTGCCAACGTGTTACAATATATGGTACTACCTGCGACTTTGACCCAGAGTAGACAGCTGCAGCTTGGTTCCTCTTGGAAGTCCTCTCTGGTGGATGAAGTAGTACAACAGATAACTATATGGACAGCGCAGGGCATGAGTTCATGTGCAGGACATGAGAACCATCCACTGCATCCAGACCTTTCTCCAGACATCTCGACAACCCCTCGCCACCAGATTCATGCTGGCGTGAACAAGAGAGTCAGGATGACTGCACAACTTTCCCTCGCCCAAAATCCGATTCACGCTCAATTATGAAATCACCCCTACTTCTCCCTACACCAGATCCCTTCAAGTAATGTGGCGATGGTAACCAACAGAGCTGCAAGTCTGAATACAATGGAAGCTTTAGCTGCAGATATGTATACATCCAACTCGAGGCGTATGTCACTTTTCACTGGACAGAAGCAGCAGTGCAAATCACCAACTCCTAGGGCGACTGAGCAACTCTATTTAGGATCAGGTTCACCTCTGTAGCACAAATAATTGGCTAGAAAAGGTGCCCTGTAACCCTAATTAGCATTCCTTGGCTGACGAGGATCGCACTTTAGTGCTCGAAAATCGCACAAAACAACAAAGGTGAAGCCATTCTCCATCGGTGTCTGCAATGTGCGCACACTAATGGACAGTACATCGGCGGAGAGACCAGGGAGAAGAACAGCACTAGTTCGTGGAGAAAGGACCAAATTCAAAATCCATATAGCGGCCTGAAGTTAAGGAAGGACAACTCACTGACGTAGGAGCCGGGAGTAGCATATGGGGGCACTTTAGCGACAATGGGACCTTAACGTTAAAACAGATTGTTTGCACTTTTGCGACAATGGGAATTTAACATGGGAATGGCACTTGTGGGTCAATGGGAAATGAACATTGGCGACATCATTGGGTTTATAGGGTCAAAACTATTTATGGGGTGAAATGCATTTATAGGGACAAAGGTTAATAGGGACAAACATAGACATATAGAAAGAAACAAATACACATCTAAACAAAGAAGATGGAAACACACAGAAAAGAGGACAGAGATGTTCCAATGAAAGACTCACAGAGAGAACAGAGACTCCAATAAGAAAAGTCTATTGTATTGGTACAAACATTTATTCAAATATATACATGGGCTCTCTGGCCTGTGCTTTGGTCTAAGCACTATCCATTTAATACATAAACATTTGGACATTAAACAAACCTATTTACAAGTTATTTAGTTCTTGGTTCTAGTAAACTACTTTTTAAAATTAAAGTTAATGCCTTCAAAAAAATCCCACTTCATATACAACTTATTTACATTTCATAAAAGAATGCCATTTTCTTTCACTCTACATTAAATGTTCATTTTTAAGAAAAAGCTAAAACAAACAAAGTAACAAACAATCAAATAGGACAAAGTTCATGTTTCTCTTTTTATCAGTCTCTCACGTTGTTTAAATCTGGTCAGCTACCACTTGTGTCCCAGTGTAGACGTTTTCCATCACGTACTCCCTTTCATCTGTAGATCTATTGGTATATCCATCGTGCTAGGTACGCTTATCGACAAGCAGATCAGTGGTGGTTATTGTCTTCTTCCCAAGGAAGTACAACGTATGCCATATAAATGGTCACTTTTCCATCGGTAATGTCAAATTTTTCTCTCATCGTCTGCACGTCTTAAATAGTCCTTACAAGTTTGGAAGAAGTTAACTCTGCAGGTGTACTAAACCCAAGACATACAGGAGAGTTCAGACTTTCGTGATACATAGATAGGCTCAAACGACCTCGATCATTGACTTGACACTGACGTTTGAGTTCCTCTAACAGTGACTCAAACAAGTCCGTAATGAAACCTGCTGCTTCCTCGGCTGGAACGTCAAACTCAAAATCTTTAAATTTCACCGTGTAGGTGTAAGTTGTCGTCCTAAATTTTCTCGAAGTCGCTGTCTGAATCATTTGGATGCTATAATACTCCTTTAGGTCTACTGAATCCTTTTCCTTCTTGGACGCACTTTGCTGTGACGGTATGGTGGTGGTGAAAGAAGCCAATGAAGTTTGTTCCTTCTCTTTTCTCATCTGCGTAGAGTGATTCATTTTTCTCGGCACTTGTCCTCGTAATGAAGTGTCGTTCTTGGAATTCGTCCCTTTTTATATTGGGTGATATCAGCGTGTCCATAAGGTACAATCTTGTAGTCTGGAAGTCCCACTGGTTGCATATAATTTTCCATGACGTTAGTAAATAAACAACTAAGATGTGGTACTGCATTAGTGATGTGATCGTGAGGCACAGCATCGCACTCGAGTTTTCTCTCGCTTGATACTTGCTGTGCGAAAGGATTCATCTTTCTCGCTTGGCGTTTGTAGTCACAGTGAAGTATCGGTCTTGGAAGTTTTCCCCTTTATATGCTGGCCAATATCGACGTGACCGTAGGATAAAGTGAAGTGGTTTGGGGAAGCCGTACTCGCTTCTGGTACACGATTTGATACAGTTTTTCCAAGGGCCGACTGACGATTTGATGTGTGGGTAAACGTACAATCTTGTGAGGTTCGTTGGTGGTCACTTTAAAGTTTTCATCCTGTCCAGACTGCAAGACTTCTTTCAATACGCCAAAGTTCACCACTCGACCGGTGCGATGATTTAAAGTCAATCCTTTCACTTTACACTCGGTGTGCACTTCTCCTTGTTTGTCCCGGTATTCGTAGCCGTAATTCTTGGGATCGCCACTAGCAAAAATTAGAATCTTGTCGTCGGGATGCTCGTCCGTCCAGGCTCCTAAACTGTCTCCTTCGATGACCGGGTGACAGTGCCCCAGGCGATCGATGTAGATGCAACTGTCCGTGTCAAAATACAGTACACGATCTCCTAATTGGTGCAAAGTTTCGTACATTTTTGAGCGAGCATGGGCTGTCACGTAGGCTGCAATGATGACATTTCCAAATTCGTCGGCTTTTACAAAGTCCAGTTCTTCTTCGTAATTGACTCAGATCAAGTCCTCACGAACGACGTCCACGTGCTTCATGTATTTGGTTTTGTCGTGAATCATCTGGAAGTAGCGGGAAGGTTCTGTCAAATACTCCGTCTAGGGTAAGCACGGTCGTTGTGCCATTTTGCCCCATAAACAAGTCAACATCACTTTGGCAAACGATCGCCTTTCTTCGTTTTTCTCGATGTGGTCAAAAGTGATGCCTTCATGTTCCAGCATTTCTCTTTGAATTTCTTTTGGTCTTCGGGAGTGTGGCACCAGGAAGGATAGCCGCTGGTTTCTTGTTTCAGTTTCAAAAAGGCATCCATATAGTCTGCGAAAATGCCTTTCTGAGTCTTTTCGCCCTTGTGGTATTTTTCTGTCTTGGGAAAGTGGTAAATTTCGTACACTTCTACCAGATGGTATCCCAGGTCTAGAGCTTTGAACAATTCCACGCTGACCCACGGTCCTCTCAAGGCGCGTTCTTCCTGAGTGAGCTGACAAGGTCGGTCTTGGTTACACGTTTCGGCACAAGTACGACACAAGGGAAACATTAGTTTTCCTTGGCAATGGTGAGGTAAAACGGGATGGTGCAAGTCCGTGGGAGGCAAGACTTTGCATTTGATCAATCCTTCGTATTGTCGAATGATGCCCAGATCGATGTGTTCCGTCAGCAATTGTGGATGCCCAGAGGGAAAGTGACAATATTTGCACACGTAAGGATACAGTGAACACGTGTCCAAGTATTTGATTTCTTCTCCTTTCTCCTCGTTGGCTTGGTACAGCAAACAGGTGGCATTCGTCTGTCTTCCGTACAAGCTGTCCCGCGGGTTCAGTGGTTCCACCAGCTTGTAACTTTCCACGATGCGTTTAAACTCGGGATCGGTTTTCAAACGGTGATCGTATTCGTGTTCCCACATTTCCACCACTTGGTATCCTTGCTGTTCTAACTTCAAGCGCCGCTGACAGGTGGCCTCGTAGAAGTCTTCCATGGTACGTTGTAAAAACTGATTTTTAGTGTCACGTTGAGGGTAACAGATGGGACATCCGTGAAATAAGCAGCCGTTAAACTCGTACACGATCTTGGTGTTTCCTAAGTCCCAACCATCCACCGAATACGTTCCGATGGTCTTTTCGCCTCCTCCGTTTCGGGCATGTTGGATCCATTTGTCTTCCTTGCCGCAAAAGTGATGTCGCCAGCGTAGGGCTTTGACCGAGAATTGACGTTTGACAAAATTCGTCGTTTGAGGACTTATGACAGCTAGGGTGTTTTCGGGCATGAATTGTTGGCGGTACACTAAGGAACACGCTTTGGCAATGGTGCAGGCTTTTTTCAAAGGATCGATCCCTCCGTGTTCCATGAACAGTTCTCGAAATTTTCCCCAGCAACGCCGAAAAATGTCCACGTCGGAACGACAATACTTTAACATTTCTTCCTGAAAGTCGAAGGGGTCCGAGGCGTGAGTGTGGTACCAAGCGCAGAAAGCTTCTCGTTGTTCGGTACGCATGTTGTCGGGGTCGTAGTAGTGAGCCTCAGGCAAATGGAGTAGAAGGGCGTGTTGATTGGCTTCGGTATTGAAAAAGTGTGGAAAATAGCCTTTGGCCATTTCTGTCATTCCAAACGTTTTAGGCATTCGACTCAAGGCATGGCCAAGTAACTCATCGAATCTTTAAACTGCACTTGTCCCACTTGCATGGAAATGATTTTGGCTCCGTTCAAAGTCATTTTATGACGTTCAGTACTTTGTTCCGTATAGTATCTGAGAAGAAATTGTCCATCGTATCCCGAGAAATTGTGAGCCATCACCGTGGCATGGCGATGACAATCTCCGTAATGTTCGATGTCCTCTTGGCTCCATGTCTCGTCGATGGGGTCTAAGATCCATTGGGCGAAATTGGCTAGCGTGTTCGGTCCCCCAAAAGATTTTTTCACGTCCTCCAGGAATCTTGCTGAAGTGAGGACAATGACTAAAAATAGGCTCTTGAATGCGCTTCTTGCACGCTTGGTGAGCCACGCAGAAATTAGGAATGTAAATTCCGGTCTCTTGCATGCATTCGAAATCGAAAAAGATGAAATTGCCTTTCTTCTGGTCATCTCCCCACTCTTCTTGTTGGGGTTGGTATTTTTTAATGTAGCATTCGTGTCCCAAGTCCACGATTTGGCGACAAATGTGACATCGTTTCTTTCCTGGACAGACGTGAGCCTTGGCACTGTTGGTACGTATGCCTTATCCACAAGTAGGGCACAATCTCAGGAGCTGACAAGTACTTTTCTGCTGTAAACCTTGCGTCTTCAAATGTTGTTGGTAACAGGTTGGACTGAAAAAAGTGCGCTGACAAGCTGAGCAATGCACTCGTTTTTGTCCTCCGTCAAGACAGGGTTTAGGGGCCAAACATCCTGAGCATTTTGATCCATAAATCTTGTGTTGCTCTCGAATGTTATAGCCATAGTCACATTTCTCACAATAATAACTGTATCCCTGGAATCCAGTCATACTGGTAATGGTATCGAAATGTTCATCGTGATGATAGACGTGAATGTATTTTCCGTCTTTGAAATTTTTGCCTCGAAACATCAGAGGTCCGCGCACTTCTTGAGTGTGTACTTTCAACGTGTAGCGTGGAGCCAAGACATCTTGCAATTTTTGCATTTCAGGAATGCCACAAGCGGTGTCTTTGGATATCCCCGCTTGTTGTAACAGGAGTTCTGCTTCTCTTTGTTGTTTGGCTCGGTCCGATCGTTGAATAGTTTTCCAGGCTCTTTTCCATTCTGCCGTGTCGTTCTTGTCTGCATACGTTCGTCCTACGACGATGGCACGGGCTAAACACATCTTGCTTGAGGGTTGTTAATTCGGACGAGGCTCTTTTTGGTGCTGCGATGGTCGTCTACCAATGACACCTTTTTCGTCCGGTCCCTTTGGGAAGAAAAACGTGGGTCATGAACAGTGTCGCTTTTCCATCGGTGATGTGAAACTTGTCGTTGGATTGTTGCACGTGTTGAATCTTGTCGATGACTTTGGAAGGTGTCAATTCTGATGGGGTGTTAAACTCGATCCAAATTGGGGACTTCAGACTGTCGTGATAAATGGAAAGTCTCAAGCGATCGTCTTCTTTGGCTTCACATTGCCGTTTCAGTATGGTTAACAAAGAATCTCACACATCGGTGATGAACTCTTCTGCTTTCTCCAGCGGTACGTCGGACTTGAAATCTTTAAACTTTACCGTGTACGTGTAGGCCGTGGTTCTAAATTTTCTAGAGGAGCGTTTTTCCGTATCTCGAATGTGGTAATACTTTGCGGGTGATAGTGGTGACTTTTGGTTTGGAATAGGCTCTCTCGGTCTGGTCGCAGACGTGGAAGGTGTTGGTTCAGGTTCGCTCATGTCTTCGATTTGAGCGAACACTTCTTTTCATGTGTGAGGCGATATGTCACGTCGCTGCCTCTTACCATCTTCTTCTCTCTCACTGAAATCGTGCGATCGTTTCATCTCGATAGCTGATTCAGAAATGATTTAACCAAGTTCATTCTCTCGGTATATATACCCCTCTCGACCTCTTGTTGTGACAATGACTTGGTATATTTCGCAAGGGCAAGTGAAAGTCAAACATATAGGAACCATGGCTGACTTATACGAATGACAACGGTGCGTCTTAAACACCTCATGCATCTTGACGACCCTTCGATTCAAACCCTACCACGAAAGAAAAATAGTTGCAAGAAAAAACCCCAGACAGTTGATGTCATCAAGAGAGCTAGAGACGGTGCTGTGCCGTTAGTACACGTACGTACTCCAGAAAACCACGCTACTCGACAACGATGTCTCCTTCTCTGTCACTTCTACTTTGTTGTTGAACACGATGTCTACCAACCTTGATTTAAGACTCGTTTTTCTTCATTTTATACTTTAAAGAAAATACTAAACCCATTTTTAAAAGAACTACCCTTTTTCGTCAGGAGTGACGACGCCTCTTCCTGCTCTTGCCACTGTTGCTGCATCTACAAAGGTAGTCTTTCCTAAGACCAAAGTATGAGACAGACCAAGTAAGTTGTGAAGTTGAGCAGAGGTGTTTAAACAACAACTGCCAAGCCTCTATGTTCCACTTCTATTTGTGATAATAAATTGCGATACTTCACATTTTCTGAAGTGGAAATGTTTACAAGCCTTACAAAAGTTATGTGACTCTAGCCGTTGACACTTGCGCGGACTCTTCACTTTATAAGTGTCACGAGAAAAATATTTATCCAGTTTTTGCCATTTTCAAAAACACGCACGCACTTGCAATGTGACTAGAATCTGTACTTCTTTATTTGTGGATATCCCACAGACCCGTCCCAATAAGAACTGTAGGAATATCCCCTCATTTTTTCAGAAATATCAAAGTTTTTTGTGTATCTTCCCTGTTCCACCCTTTATTAGTGCTTAGGTATGTTCCCTAAAGACACAAACACTTTTGAACAAAATTAATTTTGAATTAAGGTTTCTCTCTGTTTATACATTTTTTCAAGTTGTTGGTGCATGGCAGATTACTTCCAAATACCTTCTCAAAGTGAGAGGCATTTCTACACATGTCATTGCCTTTGTTAAATTCGGTTTTGTTGGTTAGTCATCGTTAATCTTTAATTCTATTTTTTGATGTATTTCTTTTCTTATAGAAGATGTAAGATTGTTTATTGTTGTAACGGTATTTATGTTGTTTAGTCTGTTGCTGCGAAAGAAAATATCTATAGCAAAGTGCTTAAGTTTGTTCAGTTTTCTTATTTCAAGCTCTACAAAAGGTACCAAGTTTGTCTTGCAAGGGGATTGAAACTTTAAGTTACGCGGACGTGAAGGAGAACATACCTTTGTTAGTACGCTTTGCTGTCTGTGTTCATTCTAATTATGCTTGTCTTATATCTTTGTGTTTTAGAGATCATATCTCTTCTGATGTAAATACATGCATCAATGGACAGGACAGCTTGGGTTATCATCCTTGAGGTTCACTGTACTGTAGTTTATTTACTTCACACAAACCCCAAACTCACTAGTTTGAAAAAAGTTACCACTCAGTACTATATCATTTCTCTCTCAACCTATGCGAATGTATGTCAAAATGTCCAAGTGAGAAAATATTTTTTTTTGGTCAGTTTTAAAACGCGAACAATAATGGTACAGTTATGTATTTGATGCGGCAAGGAGAAATGTTACGGTACACAACACAGGATTGTAAGTTCACACTCCAGTCCGTCTGCACTGCAATGGTAAAATGCAAGAGCCTCGGCAAAACAATGCGTCAGTCGTTAGAAGCAATTTTATTGGCTGCACCTATTTTCTACCACCTTAGCTTCGAATCTCCTTCAGTCGCGCTTCGCACAGTGACAAGATCAGACGTGTTTATCTGCGCCTGACCACTACACTACCTGCCTTGAATTTAGAACCAAACCAATGCGTCACTCATACGTGACTTTATTGGCTAACCGATATTTTACACCGCCTTAGCTTCAAATCGGTTTCAGTTGTTATTCGCACAGCGAGAAGATCAGACGTGTTTTTCTGTACCTCTCCAATAGTCACTTTACAAACAATAAAACTAATGCACAAACAATCGTACCATGGGTGACTCGTGGAAATTTCAGTCTCGATATTGGTGTTTGGATTGGCATCAAGCCACAGCTAGTTAGAAAATCACAAATCTAACATATAACAGACTCATTCAGATGACAAATCTCACTGTTTGGAAAGATATATGCAACGATTATCAATGCTAGAATTGGTGCACATTTCCAGACATGGGCAGGCGTCATCGGCAAAAAAAAAAAAAAAATGGCTTTCGCGAAAGTAAAAAAGTGGTCTCCTCATTCTGCTAAAATAAGCTGAACACGACCACCAAATCATTAACAACTTCACGTCTGTCAAACCGCAACAATACGTCTTGGATGACTCAAGAGATGACTCAGACGGGCTATTAGAGTGACAAAGGTCAAGAGCAGCGCAGAATGCTGGACTGACCACAGGCTCATAGTCAGCTAGCTCGATATCGGGATTCAACCTAGCAGACGACCACGAGGCAAATTAAAAAGGCGCACAGTAAGATCATTTTGTCCAATCTGTAACAGTAGAATGTGAAACAAACGTTTGTTGAAGAACTGTGAGACCACCTAGAAACAATTGTTGAGAACTGAGAACCTCGAGAAAGACTTTATACACTTGGCTACATAGAAAACCTTTATTCCCACTTCATCATCAAAGAATTCAACATTCAACAACATCAAGATAACTGTCCAATGATAACTCAGAGAGTTGCAAGACTCATAGCAGAGCAAAAAGGCATAAGAGATTCAGTCCTACGTAGTCAAAAAAGCCCATGACACAGTTAGCTCTGATGCCTTGAAGATTGTGGCAAAAGTTGATTGCCCTGAGAAAGTCATAGTAATGGTTAGACAATTCTATGATGACATGTTCACTCACATCGTGGATGACAATAAATCATCTGAACCATTCCCAGACTCTAATGGAGTAAAGAAGGCTGCTTGTTGGTCCCAGCTCTCTTCATTATGATGTTCTCTGCCATGCTTACATATGTTTCCGAGACTATGACACTAGGGTCAACATCAGATACATAAGTGATTGCAAACTCTACAATCCGAGCAGACTACATGTGGTGATGAATTTACCGAAAATAATTTTTCTTGATCTCCTGTTTCCTGCCATCTATTCTCTGAGTGCCAAATCCAAGCATGGCAACAGAGTATGGATCATTTATGTTCAGCCTATGACAATTTTGGTTTCACAATCAGCATAACAAAGACGGAGGTGATCCACCAACACGCACCAGGAAAGCCTTTCGCATATCCTATCATCACAGCAAATAGCTAAACCCTCCAGGGAGTAGGCAAGTTCACCTACCTCACCTTTACACTGTTACCTGCAATTCACGCTGATGACGAAAGCATTGCTAGAGATGCCAAAGCACGTGTGGCCTTCAGCAATATACTGTCATATAATGTCCACATCAATGACAAAAACAATGCCAAAATTTCCAAATCAAGCGTGCCTTCGGCCGATTATGTGAAAATGTGTGCGAGCATCTGTCTGCATTAAAAAATTAAGGTAATTTTGTTGCCAATCCTGCTGTATGCATTCGAAACCTGGTTGGTGTTCAGACAACCATGTCAGAACGCTGAACCATTTTCACTGGGCTGCCTTAGGAAACTGATTAAGACAAGATGGTCGGACAAAGTCCCAGATACTGAAGGTCTCACTTGGGTATGCATTCCAAGCATCCACACTCTGCTGATGAAATCACAGATGGAATGGGCAGGCTAAGTCACCAAGATGTCAGACAAGCAGCTACCAAAGATCTTAAGGTGGCGCTCGAGAGTTTCGTATTTTGCATAGGGTTAGAATTTTAAAGAAAAAGAATTCCCCCGGGTTTCCTCACTAGTTATACTGGCTATTTAAAAAAGACCTTGTATATCTTAGGTATTGTTCAAAGAACCTTTAATTCCCTTTATTTTGGTGTATGATTGATGGGTGTAATATGGGTTATAGAGTATACAGCTTGGCCTTACTCCAGATGTGCACCTTTCAAAAAAGTGCTAGCTCCACTTGGTCATTTTCACTTCCTGAACTTCAGAGGTAAATTGTAAAACAAAGAGCCGATAACTTTTTTTTTACATTTTATATTTTGGTAATTCATTCATTGCACTTTCAGAAGCTGGTATTGTCTAGTCTGGCAAAATTCATTTTCCCTATTTTTAATAGCTGCTAAGGATAGTGTACTTTAGACAAATTCAGGCTGATTTTTGGAGCAAAAGGGAGCAGTCATTTTAGTTAGCAGTGTGATAAGATCATTTACAATTTCCAAAAGTACAATATCCAAAGAAATGTCAGTCACATTACATCAAAGTAGCATAAAGGTATGCCAACATGCTCTCCACTGTGCATGTTTTAAATGCAAACAACTTCACCTTACATACGTCACTCTCTCAAAAGTACATAATAACTGGTGAGCGCCCCCTATATGGGGAGCTAAAAGAAGAAAAGTGATATCCGGGATCATTTACTCCGAGTCGTCGGCTGATCTTGTATACGATCGTTTCATCTGATGCAGTCTCATCTATACTGGAGCTACAGACTATGAGCTGAGGAGAAATGCAGAGACATTGTAAAAGTGCTAGCAGCGTCAGTCTCGGAGCTGCAACACGTTCGCTGTTCAAAATGTAGAACCAAATGTCCAGTTTTTCACAGACAGTTCAGTGAACAAATTGGCCTGATCAGCCACTCACATGCTGACAGAAACCAAACCAGTTAGTGATGCCATGGTCATCATCGAACTTCTTTTTTTGGGGGTGGGTGGGTGTCTCCCTTGTTTGATTTTTTCAGACCAGTTAAGAGAGGCCCCCTGCCCTATGGTATTGTTACCGAAGCTTTACTTTATTCATTTGGTGTATGCTATACATGTTTCAATATTTTAGTTAGGTTTTTTTTGGGGGGGGGGGGGTTTCTTGTTTGTATTATTTTATTTTCATAGTAAACTTTGTTCTTACGGGTCTTTTTTTGTTTTTGTTGAAAATGTTGAGTTCATTTAGAATTCTAAATTATCGTCGAAGTCCAATAAGTAGTTTTCCATCATTATTTCTTTCTCTTGCCTTGTTTGTCTCCTTTTGGCTCTCATTTTAGGTCTTTCATTTTTCATTCCTTTCTCTTGTTCGTTATTTGTCGTTGTCTCTGTTGTCTTATCTTCTCCCGTTTGTGTTACTATCTTTGCTGCTACTACTTTTGTTTGTGTACTTTGTTGTTCTATTGTGTTTGTTGTTGTTGTTGTTCCAGTTTGATGTTCTGTTGTTCTTGCTGCTACAACTAATTCTTTATTATTTTGTGTTGTCTCAATCGTTTTTTTCCTGCATTGTGTTGTTCTTGCTGTCGCTGTTTGTGCTTTTGTTTCTGTTGTTGGTCCTGATGTTTTTGGTTTTGTTGTTGTTTCTGTTCTTGTTTGATGTTCCGTTGTTCTTGCTGCTGTTGTTCGTTTTGGTTAGGAAGATGTACTTGTTGCTTTTGTTTCTGTTTTTGTTCCTTCATATTCTGTCCCTGTTTAATATTCTGCTGTTGTTGCTGTTTTGGGTTCGTGAAAATTATCGTTTCCGAAGCAAAAACTTGTCGTTTGCCTTTGACTCTGATCTTTGATTTTTTGACATTTCTGTGGTGTATGGTCAGTGTTCCCACATTTGTTACACTTTCTATGGTGGATGCACCATTTATACGCTGATTTTGTTAGGAAGCCACGTAGGAAGAAGGCTGGCTTCGTTTTCTTTATTACAGATTTTTCTATTTCCAGTATCCTTATCCCGTTTTTGATAGGAGTAAGGGGGATATTATCCATTCTTGCTTTCATCACTTTGATTTTAAATTTTCTTCGAACCTCTCGACCGTTGCCTGAAGGTGGATTTCCATTGGTATGTCTGATAGGTGTAATTCCGCAGTTTTCTTTTGTCTTTTTCTTAGTATTAGTAGTGGTTCTTTAACCAATATTTTCTCCCTCCAATTGTTATTTCTCGTAATGGTAGTATGGGCTTAGTTTCCTTGGGTCTTAGAATATATGCTTCAAAACCTTTCCTGTTAAGAGAATCTGTCAAACTGATAAAGTCCTTGTTCATAAGTTGTAGAGTTGTCATTATTGTTGCAATACTTGATTTTCTTTCCATGGGTATTTCATTCAAATCAATTTCCTGTCTGCCCTCCTTATATGCACGTTCAAGAAAATGGCACCATTCTCTGTCTCTATTCGTCTGGTTCTAAAATACTTCTCCAGTTCTGTCAGTTCTTTGTTCGCCATTTTTTCACGTGCAGCTCGTGTCTCTCACTCAATTCGGTTTCAAATATTTTCTGAACACTTCGATATATGTTTAACGTTTTGTACATTATATGAATTTATCCATATTTTCCAGCCAGGCTATGGAAACTTTTCAGCTAGTCCATTCTTAGTCCTGCTGTGGACTTACGTGCAGTTTGTTTCGTTCGTGCCATGGCTATATTTTCATCGAACTTCAAGGACAAACAACAAGCCAAAAGCAATCTTGCAACTCAATTTCGCCAAATATACCGAACTTGCTTTCAAATATTAAAAAATTCCAAACAGAGTAAAGTGTTTAGAAATAACTATCTGCAAATAAGTAAAACTTGGACATCGGATTTACAAGAATCACGTTCCTAAGTCAATAAGAACAAATTCATTGCAAACAAATCTTCAGTTATATATTACAAATTGATAAATTTTAATCCCTATTATTATTCATTTATTATTTTATTATTTTCCCAATTTTTATATACTGCTTAATTAATTTGCAACTGTAATTTTTTTTAAAAACTCTGGTTTGCAAGATTCTTGCAAGGGGAAGAACTCTTTTTAATCCACAACCTGATTTTGAATAGTGTCATGGTTTACTTCCCCTGTTTTCTCTCGTATGACAGGTATTTTTTAAAGGAATAACAAGCTCATTACATTATATATGATTTCAGATCTGGTTCTTAACGGCGCTTAATTCATTAATATGCGATAATAAAACTCATTAAACATCTTGATGACTTAAGTCTATTTACCAAGTTTACCAGCAACTGAATCCCCAAATACAGGTTTGCAATTGGTAACAAGTTGAGCCAATCAGATACGAGATAGCCTCATTAATATGTAGATCTTGCTCATTATCGAAATTATGTGATAAGCCAATATTTCATATCTGATCAAAGTCTGATCAGAAATATAGCCTCCAAAGTGGCAACAAGCACAATCAATCAGAATCAAAACCACCTCGCTAATATGCAGAGATCTCACTGATTAATGAACATAAGAACTTGATGATTACAATCCCATATTCAATATTTGATTAGAATCAGATCAGAAATATGTTTTCCAGAATGGTTAACAAGATGAGCCAATAAGATGCTAAATGATCTTATCAATATCCATTACTTATCAGAACTTGTCCGAGATCTTCATGATATAAGAACATATTCCAATGCTTGATTAAAATAAAATATAAAAAAACATAGTCACTAGAGTGTTAAGAAGCAAAATTCGATGGACATATAATAGACAGACAAGGTGCCAAGCCATAAGCTCGCTTGGCATTACAGAAAATATCAAGATGCATATGTATTATAATGACCATCTAAGATAAACAATGCAATATTTAAGGGCATTTATTATATTCTTAAAAAATAATATAAAATATAAATGCCATTATTGTTTTTCTAAAGTACATGTACTTTCCATTTTCCTCAGTACAGACATATATTGAACTTATTTTCTATTTTTTTAAATAATGAACTTTATACAAAAAAATAATTGTTTACTTAAGAAGTCGACATATATTTCTGTCCATAACTGAGGGTAGGAATTTGGGCCTACCTGACTAATGTCTTCTTTTTGTAAACAACATATTACATAGCTGATTTTTGCTTACGATCATAAGTTATATATTATTATTGTTTGTAGGCAAACATGTTTCCTTGAATTTGAGTTCAGGAAATTGGTATTCCTTTGCGAAAAACCTGGTCTACCGGATGTTTTACACGTTCTTTACTAAATTTTTAGTAAGAGGCCTGACCTAGTTTTCAACATATAATATTCTAGAATGAATTCCATGGAAAACGACCCTCGTCCTGTTTCTGTTATTTGTGTCTTAGTTTTTTTTTACATAAAGGTAGTGATAAACAGAATTAATCATTACTATCTTAACATCAATCTTTAGAGGAATCAATTTTAGTTGTGTTCAGTTAATATTTGAAAAGATTTATTTAAATTATTTACTGGAATTATAAAGTGCCCAATAATACTTTCGGACTAAATCACTAATTTTGGAACTGTTGTGAATTCATTGAGTCATTTTGGATTGTATTGTTTTAATACACCAAGACTGTTAGCACATCAACACTATTTAAGGCTATTGGTACATCAGCACTATCAAGATTGAAATTCATTCGGAACACCACTAGAATTCATTCGGAATACTATATACTTTTGGACTTGTAATGGAACTTTTAGGGCTATATAGGATTTAATTCATAATAGTGTACGTTCTTTATAAATTTTCACTTTGTATTCTAGAGAAATAAATTATTTTGAATTCTATAAAACGTGTTGGTTTTCACTCTTTTCTGTTATTTAGTTTAAGAATATAGAGTTGTAACACTGAAACACATCAATAACCTTTATCGTCAGCTTCCCGAACAACAAAAAGCCTGCAAGGCAGATATAAAATATCGTAGAGCAGGGAGCAGGCGCAGCCCAACCAAATCTGGTATTGATTGGGTGTTTCTGACATACACTAATGACCTTTACGGAAGCCGTCTTCAGCTGTAGAGATATGTGAAATATGAGATGCATTCTTTTTCGCTATCTGTATTATGTGATAGAATTGTTTGATATATTGGATGTTCCAGTATTTATTCAGAATTTTACAGCCAGACTCATGTCACATAATGATATGCTATGGGATAGACCATAGTATGTTTAATGTTAGTGTTTTTATAACTTTACAGGCAAACTGAATTCAATCATGTGTTGCATGCATTGAATGATGAGTAATGTTTGAGATCTTATACTCTTGTGAGATTATTCTTGTCCGACACGCATTAATGTACGAACCTGATTATTGTAATAACAATCTTGTACAGCAATTCGGATAAAATGATCTAATGTAATGAAGCAAATTCGTGTGCGCGCATGGGTAACGTATATCATTTCATTCGTACTTGAGCGTGCCTCATGTACTACAAGGCTCTAGTCATTATATTTTTAGCTCATTCTGAAACTCCTGTTTGACAAGTCAAGTCTTTCCGAATAAAAATAAAATCTCAAATGGCGCAAATGACGAAGTGGATGATTATTACTACTGAATTTCTGAAGGAGTATATAGAATCATGGAATAGTTACATAAAGCATAAGTAATACAAAAATTACAGAATTCATCAATATTGGATTTGAACTATACTCACGGATTGCGCGAGAATATCAATAATGTAAAAATATAGAGAGTTCTCGGAACTGGAAAAATACTTCCACACGAAACGAGTGGAAAAAATTGAAGGTTCCTTTTTGGAGTGCTCATACAAGCAAGGAACTCAAGAAATTAACATGAGGGATATACCTGTGGATAAAAGACCCAGTATGACAAGTGTATTGGTAGCAATGGGAGTACAAGTCAAAGATTCTATCAAACTACTAACAGATGCGCTAAACAGAGAAGGAGACGATAGATACATATTACGACCAAAGGGAAACACACCAATACTCTCCTATGGCAAAATGGAAATTGGAGGACAAACCGTTACCATAAGAGAACCAGCACCATTCTTACGAAGAATAAAGAAAAGAACAGCGGAACTACACATAACAGATGTTCCAATGGAGATACCATTGGAAGCTACAGTCGAAAAATTTGAAACGAGGTTCCAGACAAAGGTGACGAAAGCAAGAATGGACACGCACCCAGGATTCCAAATAAGAATGGAGTAAGAATCCTAGAAATAGAGAAAGATAAAATCAAGACAATGAAGAATGTTTTCTTTTTACATGGATTCCTCGCCAAAACATGGTTCAAAGGTTGTATACATCACATGAAATGTCCAAAATGTGGTAACGTAGGACACACACACAAGAAATGTCCAACAATTCAGGAACAAAAGGAAAGGACCACACAAATTAGTGAAAACATATCTCCCCAGCTGAATGATACACAAGAGACACAAGAGGAAGAAATAAACCAGTACCTAAACCACGGAATAGAGGGAGAGGAAAACAAGAACCATTACAAATAAGTGAAAATAAGCAAGAAGTAAAAGTACAAATCCAAATGAAAAACTCATCCCAATATCAAGAAATACAAGAACAAAACAAAAAAAAAAAAAAACCCAAACAAACAAAAGAACCAGACAACACATCAAACAACAACGAAAGGATACAATGAAAAACAACAACCAGATCTACCCAAGGGGATACAAGAAGAAGAAGAACAACAACAAACAAAAAAACAAAGACAAAAAGAAAAGAAAGGGAAACAGAATGTAGAACAAAACACTGAATATGTCGCAAAGACAGAACAAACAGGACAGACAAATGAAAGGAGAAGGAAAAGAAAATCCGAAGATCTGTAAATCCATGATTCCAAACTGGCAATTCACAAACAACTTCTGAAGAAAGTGAAAGGAAAAGGAAAACCAGAGAAAAATACAAACTGACATATGATGAGGAGCTCGGAGAAACAGAAATTGAAATACAAGACAATGACGATCAATCCTAATATGTAAAAAAAAGGAGAAAAAAAGAAAAAAAAAAAAAAGATATACCAGAAAAATTTCGGCCCGCGCTTAGGCTGGTACAAAAAAAAAGATACAAAGATAAAAACTTTATAGCACCACACAAAACAGTAAAGAAAAATACACAAAAACTAACTGTAATGAATATAGCAAACACTTAAGCCTTCGGATAATTTAATAACACATAAGCCTTCGGGTAATCATAAAGTTGGGGTGGGGTGGGGTCGACTCGAATGGTCTGAAAAGATCAGACGAGGAATGCCCCCCCCCCCCCAAAAAAATTTAAATGGGGGCGCATAGAACTCTTCTTCTTCCAATAATGTGCTGGGTTCCTCTGGAGCATTACTCGTATATGATGTGAACTATGAGAGGTCCAAGTGCAGCTAAAAGCCAGTTAAAAACATATCTGGTTGGAAGCTAAACGGCCCCTGCACCAATACCTGCTTTGAAATCATGGATGGATTTGGCGCTGAATAGGTTGGATAGTAGAGAGTTGACAGGCGGATTCCAGATGGAAAGAAGGAATCATTTTATGCGTTGATTCTGGTGAAGGGGACGAGAAATCTGCATGAATGTCCTCTAGTGTAAGCTCAGCTGCTTAGATATGAACTAGCTGGTGTACAATCCGGTACATCATAAGAGATTTTGCTTGTTATCGGACTGGAAGCTCTTCCCATCCCAAATGTTGGAGCATGGTGGTGACCCTGCTGGTTCGCCGATAGTCGCCTCTAGTAAACCGTGACGCCCTACGTTGTACTGCTTAAAGAAGCTTGGCAATGTTTGATTTAGTAGATGGGTCCCAAACAGTCAGTGCATACTCTAGCTGTGGACGTACTAAGGATTTGTAGATTTTTATCATACAGGTAAGCCTGCAAATCTCGGGAATGGAGATAAAATCTTTACCTATTGGTAAAAGTAAAGTCTTATTTTAAACAGGAACCATTACTCTGTCCAAATTTTGTCAGAAAAATGTTGGTCTAGGTTATCTACCCATAATAACTCTTAGCCATAGTTGGTTTTAACCCATAAAGAGTGGAAACAAAATCTGTGACCAAATGATGGACAGGATGAGATGAATGTAGCGGCCATGATGAGTAAAACTAAATGCGCCTTTCTTAGCATATGGTGAAAGCAAAGCAAAAAACCACTAGACAATACTGTATTAGACGTTGTTATACACTGAATTAAATTATCAAACTAATTTACCTCACATCGGGCAGTTTTTATGACAGTTAAGGCAAAGTATTGCATGAATTCCTTTGGATGCAAATTATAGTTTTTACTGATATGGACTGTTCTGGAAAAGGACAACTAGTAGTCTATCTTGACATTTACACTTACAGATAATTGCTTTGAAACGCAAATAAAAAGACAATTCAAGGAGCTGCATTAATTAGGTTAGAAATTGTAAATTGATGAATAAAATGACAAAATTTTGTGCATTTTTTAAAAATATAATTGCTGCTTTAGGGAATTTTAAAAACATCGGTAGTAGGGGGTACAATAAGGAGGATAAGAGACTACTTTATAAGCATCAAAATTATCTCAAAAGCAGTAATGCACACCAAAATACTTATTTGCATTTTCTCTGTATAGATGTGTATTGATGTTCACATGGAAATTATCATTTGTATTTGTTGAATAATAATGAAGAGCAAAATAAACTTTACCTGATTTTGATATGAATTCTTGTTACCTTTTTAAAGCACCGTTTATGCAATGATGTCACATTGTCATACTGGATTTGACAGGTATGATGAACAACGAATCATTCCAAATTTAAAATATAAGAAATTATATGTACGAGTTAGATTAAGAGAGATTGATTATATTACAAGCCAGAACATGTATATCTACATGTTTTCGGTGCATATCACATACACTTATGTGTTTAAAACAAACACTTAAAATGCAATGGACAGAATCACCAGTACAGATGTAATCACCAGAGTAGATGGTGAAAGTAATTCATCTTTAAAATCGCTTAATTCATTTTTTCATTGACTGACAGATTTTCTTGTCCTCTCCTGGATCCCGCTTCTTGTTCAAACCAAGAAAACAATGTCACAAATAAAAGAAACAGCTTCCTTTTATTGTTTGTTAATTGCTAATTTAAAGAGATCACTCAAATTTTTTGATGATGCACACATTAAGCAGTAAAATTTTGATATAAAGGATTTATAAAATTTGATAATATCAACCAACACATATACGAGCGGTAAGGATGGATCAATAGCCTAGTAAAGTTCAAACAATGAATCCAGTGATCGCATTCCCATCAGTGCAAAATCATGCTCTCACAATTACTTGGAGTTTTGCTTCACTAAGTGCACTCTTAATGTGTGTGTGTGTGTGTGTGTGTGTGTGTGTGTGATTTCGATTTTTAATGTAGCTTTAAAGATTTTCAGTCATATCGCTACAATGTCTGCAGAGTGGCAGTTAATAATTTTTCAGTCATATCGCTACAATGTCTGCACTGTGGTAGTTTATAGTTATGTCCAGTACTGGGGCATCATGCCGCAGACATGTGGCATCATGTCCCACTTAGTCACATTATCCTGACACCAGGACAACCAATCCTAACACTAACCTCTTAATGCTAAGCGCCTAGCGAGGCAGCTGTTAGTACCATTTTTATAAGTCTTTGGTATGACTTGGCCGTGGTTCGAACCTGTGACCTGCTACATTCGAGGTGGAAACTTAAACCACTAGGCCACCAGAGTGGTCAGTGTACTTTTAATGGGGATGTACAGGATGCTACACTGGTGTTAAAAAGGTAATATAAACCTATGTTCATGACAGATAAATAGATGAGTGACATATTGTTTGTAATTATTAAATTTCAAGTAAATATTTTGATCAAATTTAGTTGATTCCAAGAACTTAATTTGATTATATTTGTTTGGTTGAAATGAATGTAATTTTCAGATATCTATCTATATATCCATATTTCTATCCGGTCCAATCAATACATTGTTATACTTATTCAAACAGGGCTGTTCAAATTCCATAGTCTGATATCCCGGGCTATTTGTTTTCAAAGTCGCTTAATTCATTTTTTACTTAACTGCACACGCTTTAATGTCCAGCCTTTGGTCCCATTTCTTCTTCAGACCAAGCAAACAACGTCACTACAGCTAAGGTCTGACATTCAATGCAAGCAGTCGACTCTTATAAAATAAAGATTTGACCTGTCTAGTTACCAATCTTCAATCACAGTATAGAAACCAGTCCTTCATATTGCAAATTTATCGCTAAAGAAACAGTTACTAAAACTAGGGCCGGGAATTAAATTCAAGCAGTCGACTCTTATAAAATACAGATTTGACCTTCTCAGTCCTTAATGTTGCAAATTTTCCACTGAATAAACATGGTCACTACTAAAGTCTGACATTAAATGCAAACAGTCGACTCTTCTAATACCTTCTAATTTACATATAAAATATACATTTGATCTGTTGTGAGTTACCTATCACAATATAAAAACTAGTCCTCAATATTGCAATTTTACTACTGAATAAACATACTTATCCTTTTAATTGTACTAGTCAGAAAAGTCCTTAGGTTAAAATGTATTTAGCTTGCGAAATTTTACGTTATGCACTTAAATATAAATACATAATGTCTCTTAGTAAAGCATGATATGTACTTCAGCGTGGCCGTCTTTGCTTGTGAAGAATTTAGTACTTAAAGGGATGCATCCAGTTTTCACATTTCATGATTTTAATACGAACAACACCTAAGAAATGAACTTGCTTTTTTTTTTTTATAAGTGCTGACACTAATGCTGATGGCTTTACAATAGTTCTCCTCTACTTTGAAGAGGGAAGCTAAAGTGTTGTCCATAATTTATATCACTGTAACACAAGATGCCAAAGAATGTTACTCAAGTACTTTTATATTTAAAAACATAATAGTTGGTTATGTCATGTATATTTAAGTTATATAATGTGCTTCACTTTTGTCCATGATTGAGGATAGAGTTCTGTGCGTACCTGATTTTTTTGTCAAGTTATAAAAAATGTTGTTTACTTATATCTGAGTTCAACGTCTAGCCTTATTTATAAACTTAGACTGTTCTGGAAGCAAACTTGTGACCCACATCCTGGGCATTTTATTGTACCTTAGGTCAAGTGAAATTACTACATACCGTATTTACTGTATATATTGCAACACGATAAAATAATTATTTTTTTTTCTGTCCCAAAACTTATGGTGAAACTTTTTTTTTCACCTAGGTCATATGTCCAAGACTTAAGAAACGAAATAAATTTGTATTGCATTTGTGCTCCCCCCAATGCACGTTGCAATAAAATAGATAAATGCAACGCTTATTTGATAATAAAAAGAAAGAAACTAACCTTGTATTGTTATCATTTATTCCTTTATTTCAACATGAGCATTAAAGAATAAAATATATCCACGAAATCCGTATATGTAGTGTAGGCTTCCATACTGTAGCGTGTATCGCTTATGTCCGATAACACACTCCATGTTGTTCATTGACATGAACGTTCAGAAACAAATTGTGTGGTTGTGCTCAGAGGTTTGAATACGTTATCCGACTTAAAAACTGGATCCAACAAAATCGCAAACAAGAGGGAATAATCAACCGATATCTTGGACAACTGTCATTCACGCATAACACGGTGTTATGTGCAAAATAACCAAGACTGAATTATATCCAGGTCTACTGTATGACAGGATCTCACAAATAAAAGTCATTAATTTGAAAACACTTTCACCTGAGTGCAAGTGACAAATCTTTTCGCCAGCACGGGTTACAAAAGTATCATTACTATTTACCCGCAGACATCAATGCTCCTTTATATTAATTGTAACTACAGATGTCAAGCACATAGAAGATCGGTTTGTGAATAAACACAACTGACAGCGAGCACTGAACTCCTTCTTTGAACTTACCGACAGGACATCAAAGACTAAGGTTATTTTTATTACAAAGCAAGCCGACCTCGGAAGCTGACTTTGGACACTCAAAAGCCAGTTTTTTTTTTGTTTTTTTTTAAAGGATATAAATACAAAGGTTTATTTCTCGTAAAACAAGCTGACCTCGGAGAAGCCGACTATGGATTCTTTTAAGTGTGCCGATATTTTTATTGTTTTTGAATATACAAAGATGGCCGAGACATTGAAGCTAACTTTGGTTCTTTTCACTGGTATTCACGCGAATTTTGAAAATAAATTGAAACAATGGAAATAATTTTAAGGTGACACAATATAGTGCTTCGTCCACGGACATCGATGACCCAGCGTCGCCCAGAATATTTGGAGAAAATAAAATCATGTGATTAATTGATTCGTGAAGGCCAGAAGAGAAGCAGATGATTTCGCCGACAATATGATCATTAACATGGATGAAATTCTTGTGTACTTTGATCGCATTCCTGGACGGACTGACGAGAAGATGGGGGTCAAAAGTGCGAGAATTAGCAAGACTTGTGCAGATTTTTAAAAATCTGACTTTAGTCCTTGCAGTTTCCGCTTCAGGCGATGTGTTGCCTCTAACAATATTTCACGGTATGAGAAAGCTAAAAAAAATATTCATGTACCAAAAGAATGGATTGTACGTGTGCAGGAGAAGGGTTATGTTGATGAAATGCTGCTGCAGTGGATTAAAGAGTTTTACCTCAAGTACACAGTTTTATATTTTTTAAAATAAAATTCCAGTTGGAGTGCATTTTCAGACATGTAATTTTCGAATGATTTAAAAAGTGACCCACAACTTACGACTCAAAAACAAAACGATGTGTCCCAGAACATACAGTGCACAAAAAAATTACTTTGAAAATTAATTTATGGTGTCCCAACATATACAGTAAATATGGTATCAATAAGAATTATTTGTGCCGAGATAAAGTGTTAAAGGAATTATTTAAATTATTCACTGGAATTACCAGGTGCTCCTTGACATTTTGGACTAAAACAATACTACATTATATCATGATGGTTATAAACTATTGGTACATAGCTCATTCAAGACTATTGGTACATCAACACATTCAAGATTACTGACATTCTATCAGAACATTCTATACTTCTGGATTTGTGATATAGCTAAAGACCATAGAGTTGTAACAGTTACTTGATAATATCAAGTAAAGAATACCAAATTATGATAAATAAATCTTAGATTTCCAAATCTCCTGTTAAAATAATGTTTTCTGATTAAAAATTATACCTGACACACTAATGAATTTGGTTTATTTATATAAAAAAAACTAGCCTAAATGTGATTCCCTTGGAAATACACATGCTTATTAAAGCTTGCACAAGGTAAAGCCATAAAGCACCAAAATGTTTTACAAAATGCACATGTAGCAGCAGCAGCAAATTACGCTTGTACATATGCATTTCATTGTCACACAAAAATATACACATGAAAATATGTATTAAAAAAAAATGAAAAGACCTGAATTTTTTTTTAGTAGATTATGCATTGACAGCAAGATGGGGTTTCACACAGACGAGATTCCATTAAAAAAATAACATAATTACTGAGAAAATGGTCAGTACTTACACAGTAATTTCATGTTTTATATCAACGAATATTCAAATTCTTTGTTTAAAGGTTTGTTGATTAATCCAAGTATTTAAAATTTTTACAACAAATGTTTATAAGTAATAAAATGAACAGTTAAAAAGCATTGGAAAAAAAAGCACAAAATCATCTGTCCACTTTTTTACATGTTTTATTTTTAATTTGGAAAAAAACAGATATGCACACACTCCTCTGAAATATTTACATATCTACATGCTTGTTTCATTCATAAACAGACAGGTAGATAGCTAGATAGCTAGGTAGACAGACATATATGGACACACTTCTGTGAACTATTCATGTATCTACTTGCACATTTCATCAGCACATATAGATACACGGTCTCCTTTAAACAACTGACATACCTACATGCATATATCATTAATATGGAAAAAGATGGTCAAAAAATATAAAAACTCTCTCAAGAATGGTTTTTAATATATGGGAACAATGAAATTTCACAACCAATGCATTATCATATGATCTGAGCATATTGCAAGCTAGAGATACATGTACGACTAAATGCCATTCTGCAATGAAGTACTCATCAAGACGCATATGATATTTGTCATCTAACTTGTTTATCCCCTTCCTTTCTGCTTGTAGAGTCCAATAGCTCCACGGAACACAGTACCATCCAGACAATGACAGCATTAACAACAGCATGTCTCGTGTCTTTCACGACTGTTTCATTGAAAAGTTGATGCTATTTATGGCACACGCATGGCAGCCTCGTCAAAGTGGAACTATGGTTATACTTTAAGATTACCGTACATACTCACTTGTATGTCAGTTCCAACTGTAAAATGCATAGACTCAGCTCTGCTGTCACATAATGCATCTGCAAAACTGGGCCTATGCAGTTTGTTTGGAGTAATCAAAAGAACAAAAAAAAAAAAAGAGACTCCGATCTGCCAGTGCATTATATGATGGCAGATGTTAGCAGTTGGACCAGAATTATAAGTTGTTGTTGTTGCAGGGTTTAACGCCATTTTTCAGCACAAGATAGGCTATGCATGGCGGCCAGTATAAATGGTGGAGGGAAAACCCTGGAAAGAACCACCGACCCACAAGAAGCTACTGGCAAGCTTTCTCACATATGCACATTGGCCGAATCCACGACTCGAAGCCACACAGACAGAGGTGAGATGGCAGTGACCGTAATGGTGAGCGCTTGAGACCACTTGACCACTTGGGGACCCACTAGAAGTATAAGCGAGTACATGTATTCTAATCACAAAAACTTGGAATCATATTTAGTTCTCTATACTCATTCTGTATCATTATATGAAAATAAGCCTACTCCAATCAACATATATTCTACATATTCATATGTCAGACTATTTTTGGCTACTGGAAATTTAAATTGAACAGAGTATACATACAGATAACAATAATATCTAATTAGGCATATATTTCTTTGTATCAAATTAATTTACACAAAGATGCCCATAAACTTATCTTGCAATAGAACTGACTTGCAAAACATTCATTTAGAAATAAAGACATATTCTCCCACCCACCTCCACTTTGGTACTTTGATGAGATTTTAAGTCTAAACTTCTTTCCATTTTCAAACTTCAAAAATCCAGGAAAAAGTAACTTAATTTTCTTTTATCATCTTCTGTGTTTTGCTATATTACACATGCTATAGCACCATTTTATAGTTCATGCTGAGATGAAAGAACCCCTCCCCCTACACCATTACATGTTTTTAAAGCTTACAGGGATTAATAATGTCTTGTTTATTACAACAGAAAAACAATAAGCTCAGAACATCTTAAAAAAATTTGATTAACACACAATAAGACAAGCACATATAGGTCAAATTAAGCAACAATTTTTCCATGTGTTGATAAATAATTAATATATTATTTTAAAATAGCTAAAATTAATAAATGAATTACAAGACAGATCTATAGTCACACAATATTATCATATAACTGCATAAACAGATCTAAAAGAAATCTGATCAAACCTCAAATCATACAGACAGATCAACAAACAAATTCAAAACTCGATACGCTGTAGCTGTAAGTATCAGATGGTGTTCTTGGTCAATACTAGAGGAGTACCGATTCACTGATTTAACTGATGATTTTGTGTGTGTTTGTGTGTGTGCTTATTTGAACATTTTTAGTTTCTGCTTGTTTGAATTGTCACAGTTGTAGTCAAAATCATGGTTACTGTATATACCCACTTAAAAGTGCACTCCAAATGCAAACTACATAGACCTAGATCTGCTGGCACCTTGTGCACAAGCAGATGAGGGTCTGTGCAGTTTGTTATTAGTAATTAGTACAATAAACACAGACCCCGATTCACTGGCACATTATGCAATGGCAGATCAGGTCCATGTTGTTTGCAGTTGAACTTATAAGTGAGTATATATGGTACATGCTGGAACTGATGGGTCAGTTGTTTAAATGCAGTTTTTCCTCTTAATAATGTACCACCATTCCTGAAAATCATACAAAGTGATCAGTCCAGGAACCTTATAATGAAGGATGTCATAACAGTGCATAGAAAAATACAAATAGGGTATTTAGTGATGTGAAAATAAAAATTATGATTGGTTCTCATTGGCATGGAAAAAATTAAGGGGAATAATTAATGTGGCAATGATGAAATAAAATTCATGCAATTTAGTTGGATTCATACTAATGCTGTAAGAGGGACAGTGTTATAGTGAGTAGTGGTATACCATGGAACCTTAACCATGTTGTAAGAGACAGAAGTATACTGAGGGTGGTATACCAATGGACCTTAACTATGTTGTTCAGAGACAGCAGTATACTGAGTGGTGAGCTAGTGAGGTGACCATATCCATGCTGTTAAGACAGTCGTAAACTAAGGTGGTATACCAAGAGGACTTTACCATGTTGTAAGAGACAGTTACATACTGAGTGGTGAGATAGTGAGGTGACCACATCCATGTTGTAGGAGAAACAGTAGTATATGAACGGTGGTATGCCGAGGGGACCTTAACCATGTTGTAAGAGATAGTGGTATACTGGGTGGTGAGATAGTGAGGTGACCATATCCATGTTGCAAGAGGGACAGTGGTATAAAGGGTGGTGAGATAGTGAGGTGACCATACCCATGTTGTAAACGGGACTAGCATACTGAAAGTGATATACATAGGAGACCATAACCATGTTGTAAGAGACAGTCACTGGTATACTGAGTGGTGAGATAGTGAGGTGGCAATACCCAAGCAGTATACACAGTGGTGAGATGACCACTGTATTGCCTTGTACTGAACTGACTTTAGTTCAAGGTCTAAAGTTCAAACTGTACAATTATCAAATCTAGTCTAGTTGTGGGCAGTAAATCATTTGATTGTAGACAGCATATTATCATACACAACTAAGAAACTAGTAAAAATACAAATTCCTCAAAAATTTCAAACACAACAATCTTAGGAATAAAATTTAACAGCGATTACAAATATACATAGTGTATTCTCATATATTTTATATCATGAGAATATAAACTAAATTTATACATTTAACAAAAATATCAAATGTACAAATATAAATGTTTTCTCTCTCACGCTATATATATATATATATATATATATATATATATATATATATATATATATATATATATATATATATATATATATATATTTTTTCATTCTGCTTAACATGTTCATAGGTAAGACATCACAGGTTTTAAAATGAAAAATTTGTAAATACCTTTACATGATAAAATAACGATAAGAAAAGCAAGGAATATGTTTCGTTGCATTGGTTACATTCTCTCCGGTGACTATCAGTGCTGTAATCAAGCTACATTTCAAATGGTTTTTGGTGGTTACAAGTGACAACTGCTGCTTTTATGGGGAATATGCAAATGATCAAATCAAAATAAATCTCATTTTATTTTGCATCTTGTATCTAACTAAAAGAACCATTATTTCTTTTCTATAAAATTTCACCATCATACATTATGGGAAATCTAATCAATCAAAGTTTTATATGCATTATCTTTTTGATCTCAGATGTACTTGCAAACATCAGGGCCAGTCACACAAGAGAAACAGGCAAGACAAATGGCCTCTTCTTTGGTGTATTACACTGTTACCACAAAACTTTGCTTGCAGCAAACACAAACACAAAACTTGCCTTCAACTGAATGCATTTTTTTCTGATTGTAGCATCCAATCTGACACATTTTTACCCATAATTTTACTATATATTAAAGTTCTGCCAAAAAAATGATGTAGTGCACCCATTGTACTTAAGTACTATATGTACTCCCTAATGAGTCCAAGTACAAACTGCACAGACCCAGATCTGCTGTTTCATAATGTGCCATCAGTTCTGGGTCAGTGCAGTTTGTTTGGAGTAATCAGTAGAACAAACAACACATACCCTGGTCTGCAGCTCATTATGCTATGGCAAAGCAGGATCATTGTTGTTTGCAGTCTGACTCAACTTATAAGTGAGTATATATGGTAGTAGAACCTTCTTGGCTGTCAATTTATAGTCTAAATGTCTTTAGTTCCTTCAAAACTTTAAATCTTGTGATTACCTGACAGATACTGGTAAGGTCTGTAATTATCTTAAGTCAGTGATGATTTAGTTTACAGGATAGATTAAAGTGAACAGGATAAAGTAGTCATGTGTGGAAAATAAATTTGGGAGAGAACAACATATACACTGATTCTATGATTTTGTTGAATAATGCACAGAAAGTAATCTTGATAATAATAATAATAATAATAATAATAATAATAATAATAAGAATATAATCATAATATTTGATGTATGATATTTGTTCAGAAAGCAATTTTGAAAGGTGACCCAGTGTATATAAACAACCTTTGTACAAAAGACAGTTTTGCCTTTTTCCATGAGTGGCTGCTAAAGACAGGTCTAACTATATCTCATATGGCATGCTGAGATGGTGCCCTGATCTCTAATGGGGTGCAATGAAGGTAGGCATGGTGGCAGAGTGGAGGAATCCCTTCCTCTGCTTCTGTTTTCGTTGTTCCGTCATCTGAAATTGGTACACCAGAGTCTTTCTTATATAGCTTGTATTAAACAAAGATCACTCCTTCCAATACACTGATTTACTATTTAAACAGGACACATCATGCAGAATAGAGGTGAGGTATTTTGTTTGAGATCTAATATAAATATTAAAATGGAATGGAAAATCAAAGAATGTAAAGTCAACATGCAATTTTGTAATATAATAACAAAGAGAAAGTAATCTTGAAATGATCACCAGTGCCGACAGTGTTCCCATAAAATTACTTTATAATTTAAAAAAACCTGAAGCAGATGAATCAAATCTGCATCTATATTAAATATGAACATTTTGAAACAAGATTGTATATAAGAAGTTTTTCTTAGTAATCCTGGGAGCAGAAAATACATAAAATCTTACCCTCACTGACCAAAACATCTGGACCTTAAAAAAGAACTACTTTTCTCTGTCCTGATAATTTATGTACTAGTGAAAATTATCATTCTTTCCAAATATTTTGTCAGGAAAATTAATGTACAGTAAAGCTCACATGATTTTTCTAAACTCTACGCTTTGCAGTGGAGGAATTAATCCCCTCCACTTTTGCTCCATGTTAACGTTAGGCAGTGGAGAGATAAATACCTACAAATTACCACCGTGTCTTGGCAGGCAGACTGATGGTAAATCCACTGTAGCAGGGATGGTTGACATTACTGATTGACACTTTAAGAGCCAATGAAAAAAGACCACCCACAGAAAGACTGCAACATCAAGAGTGATTTACAACCAGATGCCATTTGAAGAATCAGTCATCTTTATTTTGGTCATATATTTGGGCAATAAAAAATAATTGTGAATGTACACTTAGAAAAGATTAATCGATCTCATTTGCAATAATTTTATGGTTTTACTTTATTCAAAGAAGTCTGAACAACCTTGCACACACCTTGTTGAGCTTCTCTTGAACACCATAAACTTATCCTTTTGTTCCAAAGGAAAAATAATCCTCCAAAACATGGACAACTAAATTCCAAATTGACAACTTCTTCTGTTTTAAAAACCCCCCAACCAAACAAACAAAAAACACTAAATTTACACTGAAATGCAAACCATTTACTTACCAAAATAATGAATGGAATAATGTCTTTTTTATACTACAAATCAGGCAAATCAATTGGTTTTAAATATTTACCCCCACTTAAAAAAAATAATGGTCTCTCCCTAATAAAGACTTGACTACAGCTGATGTTTACAGATATCGCGGCAGTGATCACTGTTAACACTATCATAAAAAACTGACCAACATTTAGCATAAAAAAATGTCAGTTCAGCTTGGGAACAGTTATTTTACTGCACGAAGGCATCTGCCTTGGCACGTCATAACAGACCCAATTATGGTCCAATCCTTAACAATGGAATTTTGATAATTGTTCATAATATTAATCTGAACTCAACTTATTGCTGATATGAATAATAATAATAATTAGAAAATTGTCAATCTCAGATGTTCAGAGATTTTAATTTCCAATACATTTTATTCAAACTGTTGACTGAATCAAGTTCTAATACTGAGATTGTTTCATAACATAAATGTCTCTGACAACAGATTGTTATCTAAGAAATTACAGGTTTATATTCATATTATATTGTCCTTCAAAAAATGCCTGAATTAACCTCGACACTGCAACTCCATACATGGCAATGATCACCCTAAATATGTGAATGAGCCAAATCTAGACTGGTTCAAGAATTTAATTATGGAATAATGATAATATAATTATAGTCTAGGTATGAAAACAGAAAACTGCATCAAAATGAGGTTATCAAGTGGAAATCTATCACTGAATAAAATGGAGTTGAGAAGGTCTTTAGAGACTTGTGTGTCAAAGATGTTGACCTGTTTATTATAAATAAATGAAACCCAGTCTAGCTTAATGTAAAAGGGCAAATAAAGATAACAAGCTGCATACATATTGTTAACTGACTTTACAATTATCAAAAAACTTCATTAATTAATTCCATGCAGTCTTAAGATAAAAGGTTGCATTTCCTTCATCATCAAATTTACCAAGCTCACGATTCCCATTGTTTACGTTACTGCTTGATGTTGTGGAGGGTGTCAACTGTTTTTATTGCTGCCTGCTGACCATACTTTAGGTAATTTATATAATAATTAGGATCATCAAAGTGGTTTTACTCTCTGATGGTGGTCTGTGCAATCACTTAAAAATAAAGTACAGGTTAAACATTCTTTAATTTACATCCCAACTACCTACTTTTATTTTTCATCAGCCTTAAAAAGTGTACTTAGGTGTCCCAAAATTGTTGCACTATTAAAAATTATTACAAGTTTGTTTTTAAGAAAACTGGTGTGTCTGGGTATCTTGGTCAATGAGATGTATCGTGTATTCTGAATTGCAAAGAAAAATGAGTGTCTCGTGCTCTCCAAATTGCCAAAAAAGTAAAAAGCTTACCATAAAATTTCTTTTATGAGCTACAAAACATCGCTTTGAGTCATAAATTTATCCTACTGTAGTACTCCAAAGGTAGAATGAAAAGGGAAATAATTCTAAAAAGTATTCCCTTTCATTATTTGAAAGCATACACTTGTGAATACAGAATTCTGGATTAATTTGCAAAATTTTAAAGCCTATGATTGAAGTATTACCTGTTCTTTGAGATCACTGAGCTGTTGTGATAGCTGTCCAATAAGAATGTTTGTACTGTCTAATTGGGCCTGCAGATTTCGCAGCTCATTCTGCTCTCCATCGCCCTCATTGGCTGTCAAAGACATTGCCCGCATCCTAGGGAACCAGTCAATATTTTTCTCCTAAATAAAGAAAGTTGTATTAAGTGAGGTTTCCTCAATTTTATCAGGACTTATAATTTATATCATCCGTGGGTTACACTTCAAAAGGAAATGCAGTTAAACCTATAAATAATGGACACTCAATGGGACCATTAACTTTGTTCTCTGTGGACAGGCATCAAACAGAAACTAAATACTTAAACAAAACAGTTTCTTTATTGTTGCCCTGTCCTTGATAAAGAGGTGTATTACACAGGTTTCACTGGATAATCATAAAATATAATGAATAATAGCACAAAATTCAAAAGTATCCGTTGACTGAGCTAAAACTGCAATGTGCAAATTTAAACAACATGCCCAAAGAAAAGCAGCTATTTAATAGTTGCCCAGTTCTTTTTGTTTTGGTCATTACGTTTCCCATGGAATCTGCATCTATAATTTATACACAGAATTTGCCCAGCTGTGTTATAAATAAATAAATAAAATATCATTTTATAACTAAACACAAGAAAATGTACGTACTTTAACTTTCTCTGAAACATAACTTTCTGGTCCCGTGAACTCGGTGGACTTTTTCACTTTGACAAGAACAATGAAGTTTAAATAGTGCCACATGTTGTGCTCAAACTTGATGTGTTCCTCAAATGAAACAGATTTATTATCAAATGCTGATCTTTGTAAACCTGCAAACAAAAATAGCATGTAAGAAAACAATACAATCTTACCAAGCCTTAAATGTATCTATATTAACTCTCCAAGCCTTAAATGTATCTATAAATCTTTCCAAGTCTTAAATGTATCTATAGAATCCTTTCCAAGCCTTAAATGTATCTATAGAATCTTTCCAAACCTTGAATGTATCTATAAATCTTTCCAAGCCTTAAATATATCTATAAATCTTTCCAAGCCTTAAATATATCTATAAATCTTTCCAAGCCTTAAATATATCTACAAATCTTTCCAAGCTTTAAATGTATCTATAAATCTTTCCAAGTCTTAAATGTATCTATAAATCTTTCCAAGCCCTAAACATATCAAAACAACCTTTCCAAGCCTTAAATGTATCAAAACAACTTTTCTAAGCCTTAAATGTACCAAAACAACCTTTCCAAGCCTTAATGTAACAAAACAACCTTTCCAAGCATTAAATGTATCAAAGCAACCTTTCCAAGCCTTAAATGTATCTAAACAACCTTTCAAAGCCTTAAATGTATCTAAACAACCTTTCCAAGTCTTAAATGTATCAAAACTTTTTGAAGCCTTAAATGTATCAAAACAATCTTTCCAAGCCTTAAATGTATCAAAACAATCTTTCCAAGCCTTAAATGTATCAAAACAATCTTTCCAAACCTTAAATGTATCTAAACAATCTTTCCAAACCTTAAATGTATTTATGCAATCTTTCCAAGCCTTAAATGCATCTAGAGAATCTTTCCAAGCCTGAAATGTATCTATAAATCTTTCCAAGCCTTAAATGTATCTATAAATCTTTCCAAGCTTTTAATGTATCTATATAATCGTTCCAAGCCTTAAATGTATCTTTACAATCTTCCCAAGCCTTAAATGTATCTATAAATCTTTCCAAGCCTTAAATGATCTATACAATCATTCCAAGCCTTAAATGTATCTATATTACCTCTCCAAGCCTTAACTGTATCTTTACAACCTTTCCAAGTCTTAAATGTATCTATAAAATCTTTCCAAGCCTTAAATGTATCTAAAGAATCTTTCCAAGCCTTAAATATATCTATATATCTTTCCAAGCCTTAAATATATCTATAAATCTTTCCAAGCCTTAAATGTATCTATAAATCTTTCCAAGTGTTAAATGTATCTATAAATCTTTCCAAGCCCTAAACGTATCAAAACAACCTTTCCAAGCCTTAAATGTACCAAAACAACCTTTCCAAGCCTTAAATGTATCTAAACAATCTTTCCAAACCTTAAATGTATCTATGCAATCTTTCCAAGCCTGAAATGTATCTATAAATCTTTCCAAGCCTGAAATGTATCTATAAATCTTTCCAAGCCTTAAATGTATCTATAAATCTTTCCAAGCTTTTAATGTATCTATATAATTGTTCCAAGCCGTAAATGTATCTTTACAATCTTCCCAACCTTAAACATATCTATAAATCTTTCCAAGCCTTAAATGATCTATACAATCATTCCAAGCCTTAAATGTATCTATATTACCTCTCCAAGCCTTAACTGTATCTTTACAACCTTTCCAAGTCTTGAATGTATCTATAGAAACTTTCCAAGTGCTAAATGTATCTATAGAATCTTCCCAAGCCTTAAATATATCTATATATTTTTCCAAGCCTTAAATATATCTATAAATCTTTCCAAGCCTTAAATATATCTATAAATCTTTCCAAGCCCTTAACGTATCAAAACAACCTTTCCAAGCCTTAAATGTACCAAAACAACTTTTCCAAGCCTTAAATGTATCAAAACAACCTTTCCAAGCCTTAAATGTATCTGAACAACCTTTCCAAGCCTTAAATGTATCAAAACAACCTTTCCAAGTCTTAAATGTATCAAAACAATCTTTCCAAGCCTTAAATGTATCTAAACAATCTTTTCAAACCTTAAATGTATCTAAACAATCTTTCCAAACCTTAAATGTATCTATGCAATCTTTCCAAGCCTGAAATGTATCTATAAATCTTTCCAAGCCTGAAATGTATCTATAAATCTTTCCAAGCCTTAAATGTATCTATATAATCGTTCCAAGCCTTAAATGTATCTTTACAATCTTTCCAAGCCTTAAATGTATCTATAAATCTTTCCAACCCTTAAATGTATCTATACAATCGTTCCAAGCCTTAAATGTATCTATATTACCTCTCCAAGCCTTAACTGTATCTTTACAACATTTCCAAGTCTTAAATGTATCTATAAATCTTTCCAAGCCTTAAATGTACCTAAAGAACCCTTCCAAGCCTTACATGTATCTATACTATCTTTCAAAGCCTTAACTGTAGCCATTGTGGATCTCTAAAACAGAGATATAACTTAAGGTAAATGGCCTCTATACATCTTATATTTGTAGGCTTTTCTGGAGTCTCCAGAATTCTGCATCCATTTTTTGACTTACTTCTATCCCTCTGCATAGGCAATAATATCTCCGGATGTTATGCTGTGTAGCAAATAATTATAAAACATTTTGTTTGGCTTTTGAAATGGGTGTGCCTAATGTGTAAAATGACTTTATTCATGTCCTGTCCAGGACTTTTTATATCCTGGCAAAGAAATGCATATAAACTGAGGTTTCAAAGCTGCTCAAGGAAACCATTGCCACCTGGAATTAAGTTTTTATTAAAATTCCTGAATTTTCATTTAATCACCAGCATTTTCAAATAGCATTTCTAGCATTCTACTTCTCAACAGGTATGAATCTTATGAAACTGCTTTGCTATTTCTGACCCTTCATATGTTGCTTTTATTAAAGTCATCTAATTATAAAAGGTCAATGAAGAGAATTGGTATCAACATACAATATCCTAAAAAAAAAGACTGAGGTACAAAAAAATCTGAACGCCCAAACTATAATATTAAAAGTACCAAGAGTTCTGCCATAAACTGTCACCTAAATTTTTATAGGTTTAAGTACATTCATTGTTTGTACAAATTTAAACACACTGGAAGGAAATAACAGTTCATAACTCACCACAAATAAAACAAGAATTTCGTAAGATTTCATCCTTTTGCTGCTTTTCACTCCTGAGATCAGCAAACGTGTCGATAATTACACCAAAGATGAGATTCAAGATGATAATAATTACAATGAAGAAAAACAGTAAATCGTACACTACCCGGGCTATAAACAGTGGTTCCTGCAAAGATATAAACAGAAACGTTACAGCAACATGTGAAGAAATATATATTGCTCGATTAAAGAAAAGCAAGAGAATAACTCAACTCTCTATGAACACTAACTCTCCAAGAACACTAACTCTCTAAGAACACTAACTCTCCAAGAATGCTAAATCTCTAAGGACACTACTGGTAATATAAGTTTTGGAAATAAGTCTCATCATTCTTGTATATTACAGTATATATTTTTCTACATGCGAATTGGTAACACAGTCATTGGAATTTTGGGCAGTTCTTAAACATGTCATGGGGAATATAAAACTTGCTATATGTAGTTTTAAAAAATTCAAAATGTTTGCTGGGATTTTTGTTGGCCTATGTGTCAAAGTGGAGTGAACTTATGATTGTGGGCACCTCCTATCCGCTACAGATTTGTCCATCTGAGGGGTGGGCCTCCCCTCCTACATGGTCCTATCATCAAATGAGGAAGGTAGGATTTGTACACTGTTGCATGGGAATGCTACATAGTACAGAGAGAGAGAGAGAGAGAGAGAGAGAGATGGGAGGGAGGGGAATTATCCAGTGTTAATTTGTCTGCACAAACACTTTCCCTGTTCCTCAACCTCCCATTCTGTTTGATGAAAATGTGGACACACACACAGACAGACAGACAGACACAGATACACACACATGCAATCCTGTACTCACCATACTGCTGGGTCTGCGCAGGATATCCCCAATTCCTCCTCCATTCCTCAGTCCTTGATTCAGGGTAGTAACAATACACATGATGAGAGAATCACAAGCCCTCTGCTTGCTATCCTCATCATCTTTCTCATGATCTAGAGGAAACAAAAATTAAATGTCTAAACATTAAAAGGAAACACGTATACCTCTCCCTTAATGAAACACGTATACCTCTCCCTTAATGAAACACGTATACCTCTCCCTTATCGGAACTTCTGTTTAATCAGAAGTCAATATAAACGAGTCCATACCATTCAGTTTAATCAGAAGTCAATACAAATGAGTCCATAACATTCAGTTTAAATCAGAAGTCAATATAAATCAGTCCATAACATTCAGTTTAATCAGAAGTCAATATAAATCAGTCCATAACATTCATCCATAGGTGTTATGGCAGGCTGTATGATAGGCCATTTATTGTATGTTTCAGCACATGGTGAGATATGTGTGTCGCTTTTCTGGTGGCACTGGCTATGGCATCAAAATTAAGTTTCATTGTGTTCACATTCTGTTTCGAGATTTTGCAAGTCAGACAGTGTGGTACATCACATCAATGGTCCTAGTTCAGATACAATGTTCTACAGAACCATTAACAGCAATCATTGTAGGGCACATACCGTGTTTCACAGAAACATTCACAGAACTGGCTATAACTCATATACAATTTTCTACAGATCCATTCATGGCACTGGACATAGGTTAGCTACCATGTTCTACAGATCCATTCATGGCACTGGACATAGGTTAGCTACCATGTTCCACAGAACCATTCATGGCACTGGACATAGGTTAGCTACCATGTTCCACAGAACCATTCATAGCACTGGTTATAGGTCAGATACTAGGTTCAACAGAAACATTCACAGCACTGGTTATACGTCAGATACCATGTTCCATAGAACCATTCATGGCACTGGTTTATAGATCAGATACCATGTTCCACAGAATCATTCATGGCACTGGTTTATAGGTCAGATACCATGTTCCACAGAACCATTCATGATACTGGTTTGTAGGTCAGATACCATGTTTCACAGAACCATTCATGGCACTGGTTTATAGGTCAGATACCATGTTCCACAGAACCATTCATGGCACTGGTTTATAGGTCAGATACCATGTTCCACAGAACCATTCATGATACTGGTTTATAGGTCAGATACCATGTTCCACAGAAACATTCACAGCACTGGGTATAGGTCAGATACCATGTTCTACAGGACAATTCATAGCAGTGATTATAGGTTAAATCAAATACCATGTTCCACAGAACCATTCACGACAATGGTTATAGGTCAGATACCATGTTCCATTGAACCTTTCACAGCATGGGTTACAAAGAGCTTTGTTCTATATAATCATTTTTAGCTTATCCATCAAGCTACAGGATGCAGGAACAAAAAATTTAAGTAGGATATTTTGTATGTTAAGAATGAATACATAAACCAAATACAAAAACAGCTTCAAATATGGATTTTTATCATTTCAAGCCTTTTCCTACAGCAAGGATCTCAATAAACCTAATTCAAAGTTTAGGACAGAACCTGAGATGCATGAATGGATAGGATGTAATCAGGATTTACCAACACATATCCTTGTACACTTTGTTTATGTATATGCTCACACTCATGCTGTGGACACTTGACAAAAGCATGTTATTGTTTATGTGGATGCTGGCACAAATTCTAGAGGTACTTGACAAAAGCATACTGTTATTTATGTTTATACTGACATTCATGCTGGAGGAATTTTAAAAAGCATGCTTTTATGTGCATGCTGACATTCATTCCAGAGGTACTTGACAAAAGCATGCTGATGTTTATATGGATACTGGCACACATTCTAGAGTTACTTGACAAAAATATGCTATTGTTTATGTGGATGCTGACACTCAATCTAAAGATACTTGACAAAAACATGCTATTGTTTATGTGGTTGCTGACACCCATGCTAGTGGAACTTGAAAACAGCATGCTATTATGTGGATGCTTACACTCACACTAGAGATATCTGACAAAGGCATGCTACAAAGCAATGCCTTAATCTTGATTAATGTTTTACTGTAGCAAGTGAGAATGGTAAAGAAATCTGTTCATGAAACACAAATGCCACCAATGTGACATACATGCAGAACTTACCCAAATGTACAGTGGATTGATAAATGTTTGAACAGACAAGGGTAACACTACATCCACATTTGAACAGACATGGATAAAACTAATATTCTTCCACATTTGAACAGACAAAGGTAACACTATGCTACTTCCACATTTGAAAAGACAAAGGTAACACTACTACTTTCACATATGAGCAGACAAGAATAACTCTATGCTACTTCCACATTTGATCAGACATGGTTAACACAAAGCTACTTCCACATTTGAACAGACAAGGGTAACACTATGCTACTTCCACATTTGAACAGACAATGGTAACACTATGCTACTTTCACATTTGCAGAGACATGGGCAACACTAAGCTACTTTCACATTTGGACTGGGGTAACACTATGCTACTCTGAACAGAAAAGGGTAAGACTATACTACTTCCACATCTGAACAGACAAGGGTAACACTAAGCTACTTCCACATTTGAACTGACAAGGGTAATACTATGATCCTACTTTCACATTTGCACATAACAAGAGTAATGCTTTCCTACTTTCACATTTGCACAAACAAGGGTAACACTATGCTACTTCCACATCTGTACAGTAAGGGTAACACTATTGTACTTCCACAATTGGAAAAACGAAGGTAACACTATGCTACTTCCATATTTGAACAAACAAGGTAACACTACTGTACTTCCACATTTGAACAGACAGGGTAACACTATGCTACTTCCACATTTGAACAGAAAAGGGTAACACTATCCTACTTTCACATTTGAACAGACAAGGGTACCACTTTGCTACTTCCATATTTGCACAAATGTAACACTATGCTACTTCCACATTTGAACAGAAAAGGGTAACACTATCCTACTTTCACATTTGAACAGACAAGGGTACCACTTTGCTACTTCCATATTTGCACAAATTAACACTATGCTACTTTCACATTTGAAAAGACAAGTAACACTATGCTACTTCCACATCTGAACAGACAAGGATAACACTATACTACTTTCATAGATTTAAAAGGTTAAAATAATAGTGTTCATTGTCCTTACCTTTAATTGGAAAGGCATGTGATCCTTCAGCTACAGTACAGTTTTCAAGGGCATGGCAACTGCCTGTGATATTATCTGCTGTAACATCTATAAATTGATTAAACATAAAACATGGATTCAATTAGTCTTTAAAACAAAAGAATGATGCTTACTTCCTTGCAGAAGAATACTGTTTACTCTATCTTTAAAAAATCTAATGTATATTTTTGATGAAAAAAAATAACACTTGAGCCTGTTTTATTAAACATAAAATAATGTAAAACCTATAAGGAACAAAAATCAAGATGACCCTTGCTAAAATGATTCATTATTGTTATATTCCTAGATATAATTAATATTCCATTTGCATCCCAAGACTTATACCAGTACTGCAAAACTGTTGCTTTTAACTAATTTTTAAACATGAAGTCTTTTCCTCAAAATATATAGATATGTGATTCACATGTATCTTTATCTATTAATACAAAATAGCATAAGCTGTAAATAATACAATTCTATTATCAAATAGCCCACTACAACCACTATTCATAACAAAATTACAGCATTCGAAACAAGAGCACCATGAACAGTACATGTTTATATACCTGCCCCCATGTTAAATAGTCCTCTATGTAGAGAATGGTAGGCACATATGACTGGAGATTATTGACCAATGGATCTCAATGATGGGGACCTTTGGTAAAGGTATATGGTCTCTTCAGCTAAACTTGCTTTGCCGATGCCATTATTTTCATACTAGACTTACCATGACTTTGAGCTCTGACCTCAACTATTCGTTTTTAGATCCTCAAATCGACACGTTTCTTTCTTACCCTAAGTGCAAATCAACAAAATTTGGTGAATGAACTTAATCTAAAACATCTGTTATTGTGTAATACCCCATTTTCCTTTGAGTCATAATGACCCTGACCACCGACCTTTTGACCCTAAAATCAATATGCCTCTTCCTTGTCTTAAGTGTAAACCCTTCACAAACATCAAGATATTTGGCCATGAACTGAAGTAGTAGCATGATAGTTGTGGTTTTGGATTTATGTTATTGATATAGGTCAATGTCTTCTTTCCCCTATGAATTTGTCCTCACATCATATGAGAGTGCATACAAACCCATCAAACAAAAAAGTTTCCATGTGATGCCCATGCCAGAGGATAGTCATGTGGGGTAGAAGACTTTAACCTAGATCATGAACAAAAACAAAATAATGCTATTATCATACTATTTACATGTCTCTGAGATTGTGACATAGACTCTCTTGATGTGACAAGTACATGCGTATATACATACACAAGTACATGTAAAAGTACATGCATGTCCACTTCTGCTGTCCATTATCCACTGACCATTATCACGATCTGCAGCAATAGTCATGTGGTGAACAAACCACAAATATTGGAATTGTATTATACACAACTTATGTACAAAAGTGTAGCCCCATAAGTGAAATCCTCATTACAGCCATTGCTAGGCACTGGCAAGACTACTGGCAAACCAATCAATATATATACAAGCCAAGTGTTGCTTTATGTTGTGTAGTAGTGAAGCAGTACCAGCTCTTGTATACAGATTATTAAATCAAGAAAAAAACAATTTCTGCATGTCTTCATTTTTCAAGGAAGACTTGACCAACAAATGGAGTATTCTGCAGTGCCTATTATTTCAGAAGTGGAATCGAACATTTCTTGTCTTTATGTAAGACAAGGTCAAATTGATAACCATCAATGTGAAAAATTACTCAAATTATTGTTGGTGGAAGTGCTAATCAATATTTGAGACCTAGAATCATCATTTCTGGACTGTGTATCCTTACCATTGCATGGGACAATGTACGGATATGTATATAATTAATCACGGAATGATAATTCAAAATGGCATAGTTTTTCACATTGGCTTACAATAGCAGGGGTAAGCACACATATTTTTCAACAGCGCTGTTAAGTTCAAGTATCAGTCCTTTTCACATACTCAATAAGAGTTCTTGGTGGACTAATCAGTTACCATGTCATATTTCTGATCAAGACATTGAAAGTTTGAATCACACTTACGGAAAATAATATTATTCTTTACTAATTTAGGAAACATTGAGCTTAGGTTGGTTGTACGTGAAAATGAAAGTCAATCTGAAGAAGTATGGTAGCTGTCAATTATAATTACAAGGCATGCATAATTCTTCGAGACATAATTTGGTTTAAAACAACCCTGAGCCTTCTAGGCTATCCTTTGGCATGCTATAGGCTCATCTGGGATAGCACATTCAAACTGCCATAATTGACACTGACCACACACATCTATTGATAGTAAAAAATTTATGTGCAACAGCTTAAATCAGCAGCATGCTTATAATCTCAAATTAACACTACTGACATGCACAACAGAGCAGAGACCATTTCCTTTAATATTAAACAATTTCTGTGGTATAAATATAATGGTGAAAAGTTCACAGACTGATGTATATAGCATTTTGAAACGATTTATGAGCATATCTAATGTGGGAATCTCACTGCCTGAAAAAAATGGAGTGTTTGTAACATCACATAACAGATCAAATCACTATTTTGCATACATTCATCTTACAGATTTGTCAGGCAGACTCAACAGATGTATGATTTTTCAAATATGTATTTGGAGCATCTTGATAAATTAATGGAGTTAGGAATTATTTTGGAACAAGAACGAACTAAACTGGGTCAAGCTTCAGACAAAAAGTGTGATAAATCATTTTATGATATTGTGTACTAAAACTTTGTGTTGCAGACACAGCTGAATCAACAGCTAGCAAACCCAGCAACAAAGATAGTGAATAAATCACCAGTGATAATAAATGTAGTGACTCTCATCATATAATTAAAGAAACACTTTCAGTATTAATACAAAAACAACGGTATTCACATTCACTAACCATTAGAGAGATTTATGAAACCCTTTTTATTTCCTGAGGAGCAAAAATCATAGCTAAGATATTCAAAGAATCCAAAACATTTAGCATTATTGGATTTGATGCTACAAATGGTAGTATGTGGATTGGTGAAGTAATGTGATGAGTCATTTGGGCCTGACATTAACTTAAGACATATTTAAAAAAAGTTTGCAGATTTATTTGTGACTTATTATATAGACTGCAAGCCTGTTTATTTACAAGACCCTTGTAGAGTATTTGAGATTAGCATAAATGAGAAGGTTACTCTACATGGTACTGTGTTCTTTCCCAATGTGATAAAGTTTCCATATATGTATAAAAAGTTCAACAGCATTGGGATGGCAAACACTGCAAAGGTGTATGCTTCGGAAAATATGAACTCTGTGGCAGAACATGCCATTATGAATTCTGTAAATCATATTTGTTTGCATTAAGTGTCGGTCTATATCAAGATCCTACAGGGGGCAATCAGGCTCAAATAGCACAGGTAGTTGGAGAGTGTTGCCACCATACTGCACCTGATATAGTCACTGAAGCTGCTGCAAAAGCATGACAATTGCAAGTCCCTGAGTTTGAGTTACATAAACATTGTGGTGATTTGCAAGATTATCAAACAATTATCCCGTCTGAATACAATCCAGCTAAAGACACAGTGAAACTTCTTTTGAAGATGCTTCCTTGAATTATCTCAACGTTACAGCACATGGGCACCTCTGCAGTTGAGATTGAGATTGTTCTCCATGAGCATTGGATTATGCCGCTTAACTGTGACAATGATGTGTTTAAAATTACAAAATCAGATCTGCTGTTATTAACAAGACCTCAGAATGGCAGTCGATTTTTTCCATAAAGTTAGACCAGTTTTCAGTAAGATGTAACAAAAAATATTAACTACTGCTATTGTCAAGCTGGAAATGTGTATTTAAAAGTCCAAAAGTGTGACTGAAGACTAATGCAGCAACCATAAACATTGTGTTCAACTAATAAGTTTGCAAAGCATACTTGGACCTTAATTACACCCAGTAATATTTCACAAACTGCAGTTCCAAACCCTATGGAGCTCAATGGCTTCTTGCCATCTCTCAACTTGACACTTTTCTTAAAGAAAATTTAAATTTCACAGCAATCTTCTTTCCAGTCACAAGACATACTTAAATCAACGCATGATGTCCCATAAATATAACTGTTGCTCTTCCTGCATTTTCCCCCCAAGAATCTGAATATTCCTTTTTATTCTTTGGGACTGAGAATTAAAACTTTTTAAGAGGTTTATTTTCCTTTTTGTCTTGAATATGACTATGTATCACTTGTTGAATGCCATTTTATAACAAATATTCTGTAAGCAACAGCTTGATCATGCAGATGTTTTGCATTAAGAAATGTATTAAGTTTAAAGTATTTGTGGTACAATGTGAAGTTAGTCTGGTTCCCTAACAAACTTCACTACATCTAATATGAATCACAGATCCAAATCAAACAAGGACAGGCCTGTATCTAGATTTTAATGCAAACAATCATATTCCCATAATTTGTGCTTTAATTCTGCAAGCCCATATTTTAAGGGTCATTTCCGTAAGACTCACAGACAAATTGTAAGGGCTGGCAGACCTTGCATTTATTTGTTCTCTAAACACATGGACCACTTCACACTAAATCTTTATTTGGTATGGAACTAGCAAAATGTGAAGGGTAAATATAGACCATGTTGTCATGCCAATTGTGTGTGATACTTCAAGAATAGCATTCAGAGATCTGTGTTTCACCCTGTGAGATTTTTAAAAATATATACAATCAAAAATGATTTCTGATTATCTTCTGTGAGATGTCAAGATTGTCTCACTTTTTCTGGCTGAATTTTAGGATATGAAGCAGGAACTCTCCCTGATAACCAGGGAGATAACCCATGAATAATTTATTATCAAAACAGGACTTCCTTCTCATTTTGATTTTTTTGAAAAAAATGTCTTACTTTTACTTCCAAGGATGGCATCTTCAATTGGATCTATTTCCATGAGGAAATCATCCTGGAAGAAAATGTATCCAATGATGGAGAAGAGATATATCAGGATAACAGCCAGAACAGCTGTTAAGACAATAGATCGGCCATTTTTAGTCACAGAGTTTATCACATTCAGCAACGTTTCTTCTCTGTATACCAGATCAAGCAGCTGAAATAGAAATTTTGTGAAATAATATTTTGAAGGATTCAACCCACCTGCACTTACCCAGTAATTTTCTCACATTAAAATATACCCCTATCTACATGAAAAGATGAGTCTAAAGTAAAACAAGGATACCACAAATGGCATGCGATATGCCTGCTTGTGTTTACTAGCCTTCAAAGTAGGCACTTGTTTGGTAAGGTTACCATGGGAAATTTGGTCATGCATGTGGTCTTGAAATAATCTTTTTTTATCAGATGTACCATGACTAAGACCTTGCGATCCCAGAATCTACAGGTTTCTTTATAATGGCAAATATTAGGGCTATCCAGTAAGTTTTGACAAGGAACATACTCTAGAATAAATTATTCTGCAAAACAAATTTTTCTGTCAGTTGCTTCACCTTTGACATTTCTGATCCCACAATTAACAGGCCTGATTCCATACTGTAATTGCAAGCTATCAAATTTTTTTGTCAAGGTACATGATCTAGAACTAAGGTTATTCTGCAAAAAACATTTATCTTCTTTCAGTCAGTGACATTCACTTCTGACCTTTTGACCCCCAAACCACTCAACTTTTTCCGTACCCCAAGTGCATGCAATTTATACAGTTTGGTTCAGGTCTGTGATGTATAACTATTATCATTGCACGGAAAAATGTATTCTTTCATTCATAGTTACTTTGACCTTGCACTCAAAATAAACAGGATTTTTCCTCACCCACAGTACAGCCTAAAAAAACATATCTGGTCCAGTATGTGATGTAAAACTTATGCTATTTTGTGGAAACCTTTATATTCAGCAACAGTTATCCCTAATCAATATGATTTTTCCTCACCCCCAAGTAAAAGACATCAACAATATTTAGTAACTGTAGATAGTGGAGTTCAAGCTATTGTGTAGGCCCCATTTTCCTCCTTCAAAGTGACCTTGACCTTTGACCTTTCAACCACTAAACTGAACGCATTTCATCAATGCCATAAGGGAAAGCCATCCATAAAGTTTGGTAACTGTAGTTGGTGGAGAACTCGAGCTATTATATAGAAACAATATTGGCAACAGACAGATGGACCTATAGATGGACAGATGCCAGAAAGACAACAGCATAATATAATAAGTATCGCAGGGATATAAAAAGAGTACAGTTTTTAAAAAAATATTCTGATAATAACGACTGTCCAACATACATATATTTTAAACATAACAATCATAGATATTAAGTTTCCTCTGAAAACTGCACCAGCATTAGTATTCACAAAATTTTCATAGATTGCATCCAGCTTTAAGTCAAAATGGGCTATAACTCTAACAAAATGGGCTATAACTCTTACAAAAATCATGGTAGCAATATATGCAGGATAAAGGTGGCGCTCTACAGTTTCGTATTTAGCATAGGGTTAGAATTTTAAAGAAAAAGAATTTCCCCAGGTTTCCTCACTAGTTATACTGGCTATTTATAAAAGACTTTGTATATCTTAGGTATTGTTCAAAGAACCTTTAATTCCCTTTATTTTGGTGTATGATTGATGGGTGTAATATGGGTTATAGAGTATACAGCTTGGCCTTACTCCAGATGTGCATCTTTCAAAAAGTGCTAGCTCCACTTGCTCATTTTCACTTCCCGAACTTCAGAGGTAAATTGTAAAAAAAAAGAGCCGATAACTTTTTTTACATTTTATATATTTGTAATTCATTCATTGCACTTTCAGAAGCTGGTATTGTCTAGTCTGGCAAAATTCATTTTCCCTATTTTAATAGCTGCCAAGGATAGTGTACTTTAGACAAATTCAGGTTGAGTTTTGGAGCACAAGGGAGCAGTCATTTTAGTTAGCAGTGTGCTAAGATCATTTACAATTTCCAAAAGTACAATATCCAAAGAAATGTCAGCCACATTACATGAAAGTAGCATAGAGGTATGCCAACATTCTCACCACTCTGCATGTTTTAAATGCAAACAACTTCACCTTACATACATCACTCTCTCAAAAGTACATAATAACTGGTGAGCGCCACCTTAAAGAGCATATAGGTATTATTATTGTATGATTTAATTTTGATTGTATGGCTGAAATATTTAAGTCGCAAGCATCAAAACAGTCCTTTTGAATAACTGTCCTGTATTTCCCCCCTCAGAACAGCATTTATCAGAGTCAGAGTCTCAAACAGGTACAGCCCCCACCCACCTTATGATAAAAAGTGAGCTATTTTAAAAATGCGCATTGCATCTTGTCAACATAGCAACCAGTGTTATGCTGAAAGACAGGAACATGAAACTAGCCATATTTATTCCTGAGATGTCAACAATAAATTTTACAGTTTGAAAAGGGATGGAACAGGTGAGGTTCATAAAGGTCAAAGGTCAAAAGGTAAAATATTAACTTATTGTTTAATATGGAAGAAAGCAAATTTGCTTTGTCATCATTTATTTTTTAATATCATTGCAAATAAATGAAAAGAAACATTTTCACTATATATTTCTTTTACTTAATGCAACAGTTTTCAATTTAAGTTGACTTTATTCCTATATTCTAAGACTTCTAATTTCCCCATAATTAAGGTCACTACTCACACAAACATGCCTCATGGCAAATTATGTAAGCTAGAGCAAAATAAGCATAATTAGCTTATTTTCATGAATAAAATCAATGTTAATGTACCATTTTATTCAGAACATCATACATAATAATATGAAAATAAGAAAAATAATTGCATACATTTTTATATTTGTTTTAAGGTGGCGCTCTACAGTTTCGTATTTAGCATAGGGTTAGAATTTTAAAGAAAAAGAATTTCCCCGGGTTTCCTCACTAGTTATACTGGCTATTTAAAAAAGACTTTGTATATCTTAGGTATTGTTCAAAGAACCTTTAATTCCCTTTATTTTGGTGTATGATTGATGGGTGTAATATGGGTTATAGAGTATACAGCTTGGCCTTACTCCAGATGTGCACCTTTCAAAAGAGTGCTAGCTCCACTTGCTCATTTTCACTTCCCGAACTTCAGAGGTAAATTGTAAAAAAAAGAGCTGATAACTTATTTTGCATTTTATATATTTGGTAATTCATTCATTGCACTTTCAGAAGCTGGTATTGTCTAGTCTGGCAAAATTCATTTTCCCTATTTTAATAGCTGCCAAGGATAGTGTACTTTAGACAAATTCAGGTTGAGTTTTGGAGCACAAGGGAGCAGTCATTTTAGTTAACGGCGTGCTAAGATCATTTACAATTTCCAAAAGTACAATATCCAAAGAAATGTCAGCCACATTACATGAAAGTAGCATAGAGGTATGCCAACATTCTCACCACTCTGCATGTTTTAAATGCAAACAACTTCACCTTACATACATCACTCTCTCAAAAGTACATAATAACTGGTGAGCGCCACCAAAATAATGACCATAATGTATACCAAGTTACAACGATCCACAAAAAAATGCAAGATTAGTTGTGTTCACATGATTCCACTGAACAATACATTAAGCTGCAGGATGAAAAGGTCATCAACTCTAACTAAAATCATGAGAGCAAAGTGATTTGTTAATATGTAACGTGTATATTCAAACGATGACCATAACTTACACAAAGTTTAATGGAGATCTACTGCTGAAAACTAAGACAGCTGCATTCATAATGTTCTCTCATACATTTCATACAGCTTCAAATCCAAAACAGCAATAACTAACAAAATGCACTGAATTTGTTAATATGAGCATCTTTACATGATGAGCAAAGTATGTATCAGAAGGTTTTCAGCATTTTATAAAAAAATTGAAGGACTAGTTGTGTTCACACAATTCTGTCACACACTACATTCAGTTGCAAGACAAAATGGGCAACAACTGTAACCAAAAATTGCAGCAATTTACTAATGTTTGTATCTTCAGATTACTATAATATATAACATGTTTCATGGCAATCCATTGAAAACAGTGAGGCTATTTGTGTTTGCCAGATTTTAGCATGCACTGCATTCAGCTTTAAGTAAAAGATGGCAGCAACTCCTATTAAAATTATGGGAGCAAAGTGATTTGTACACATTCATATCTTCATGTGATAACCATAATATTTACTGTTTAAATCAAAACCTGCAAAACCGGATGTGTCCACAAGAATGTGTGCTGGACAGATGGGTGGATGGTTCACAGACATGTGGATTACTACATACACCTCAAGAGGACGGGGAGACAAATGATGGAAAATCTTGACAAGTGATTTTGAAAAAATGATTTTAAAACAGATACTTAGCAATACAGAACACAAGATTTACAAAGCTTTTCTAAAAGCAAGAAATCTTTTTAACTTCAATGTTAAAAAAATTCTGCTTAGTAATCTAAAATTTGAATAAAATAAATCCCAATCATTGACAGCAAGTCCTTATTACAATAATGCTATTGACTGAGATAATAAAAGTTCTATTTTGTTCCCAAAAATTTCCCACATGCATGCAAAGATTTAAAGATTAGACTGAGAGTTTGTTTTACTTACCTTTCAAAACAAGACTGTATACCCTAAGTGACTTTATGATATTTTGGGTTCCTATTAAACTGGTGTGTTTTCCTTTGCATTAAACTATGATAGATAAAACACATTTAAAAATGCAATCTTGTATATTTGTTTAAAAAACTTCCATTAGACTTTTTTTTATTAAAGAGTTTCTTTTGTAATACAAAGATCTGCATACCTGTACCTTATTATTTAATTTTAATACCGTAATAACTTTAAAATAATTTTGTTTTTTGCAGCTCTTTTAACAGATTATTGGCTATGTAATGATGAGATGGGAGTAGAGTGCCTTTCTCAAGGACACACCAAGGCAGCTAACCTGGGACGGCTTGAGGTTCTGTAGTGAATCCATGACCCTTCATTTATGAGTCTGACACTCTACTAGCTGGGCTGTGAATGATTTTGGTGCTACATTTGCACATATACATTGGGTCTCTTGTATCTACTGATCTCTTTGGATTCAGTCATTTCCCTATTGCTTTTCTAAAAACTGTATCAACCACCAGTATGTTGCACAATGTTAGACCTCGCTGATAATCATACAAATCAAAGTTTTATGAATTGTACATTGTGCTGCAAGTAAAATGTAATACGATCATGCACATCAAACTCTATTTCAAAGATAATTTTGATTTTACAGTATTACAACACTTTAAATGAGAATTTTAACATGTTCAATACTCACAAGTAAGCTATAGAAGAACTCGTGGATACACAATCCAAGAATGCATAGCAGTAAGAATGTGACACTATAAACTATCTCAAAATCTGTAATGATGAGTCTCCAGGGTTTGTTGAATGTCCCTCTATTGCCCATCAGGCTGATAAGGAAAATACATTTATTTATCAGCTGAAATGAGAAAGAAATAGGATGGCTATGAATTATTAAAAATTCAGAACAATCTCTAATAATGGCATCAAACAATCTATATTAGGATATCATACACCAAAATAACCAATTACATACATATAGTACCTCCTGAATTTTCCTAGCTCTCCCTGAAAATCAGTAAAATTCCTGGACTCCTGGCTGGGAGACCATATTTTCTGATCTGTATACATTAAGCTGTCTTTTAAACCTTCACAATACATCTGCTGTATTTCCCTTAGAAAGAACTCTCAGATACCTGGTGTTATGTATATTTAATTTGTGTTGTGACTGACTTTTGTCCATAACTTAACATAGGAGTTTGGGCCTACATGACTTATGTCATTTTTTAAAAACGTTTACTTGGATATGAGTTCAGGCCATTGGTTTTCCTCTTGGAAATTCCTGGTCTACCTTATGTTTGTCATGTTCTTTACTAAAATTTTTAAAAGTAAAAGACCTTATTTACAACTTAGAATGTTCTAGAAATTAACTTTTGATCCTTATAGTATCTTAGGTTTTTATATTAAGGTTGTTTACATCAGAATTATTTATTCCTATCTTAACATCTGTAGTGGAATCAGTCTTTTAGTTTTGTTCAGTTAAAATTTGAGAGGATTTATTTATTAAAATTATTCATTGTAATTACAAAGTGCTCACTGACGTTGAGAATAAATCATATTTTGGGATTACTGTGAATTCATTTAAAGACATTCTGGATTATATCACTGTGATACATCAAGACTTAGCACACTGATACATTCCAGACTATTTGTACTTCAGCACATTTAAGACTGGAATTTATTCAGAACACTCTATACTTTTGGACATGTGATAGAGCTTTTAAAACTATCTGGGATTTAAATCACAATACTGAAAGTTCTTTTTAAATTTTCAATTTGTATTTTAGGAAAATAAATTATCTGTTGAATTGTTACTTAGTTTAAGACCGTAGAGTCTTAACACTTGCTATAAGTTTGCTAGGGTTTTTTTTTACCATGAGAAGGGTTTTAGGAATGTTGTTTTTTTTTCTGTGAGAAGTTGAGATTTAGGAATGCATGTGTTACATCAGTGATAAGTAACTGTTATTCAAACTGAACACAATATACTTTCTACAGCATTCTAATCATTAAGCAATATGCTGAGCTTTCAGCTTGGCAAATCTAGAATGTCAAAACAAACACTGAGTTTAAACATTTTTAAAATTTTGGGGTAACATAATAAATAACGTAATGGTTGAAAATGGTTTTATTTTGGTATCATTGGTATCATTAATGTGAGGGCTAAGAAGCACAACCCCTCACTCTTCTAATATTTCCTATGGGAAAATTCACCTCACGTTGCATGAATTCCACATATGAAGGTTTTTCAGGAAAACAATTTAGTTTACTGTAATCGGAGTGTTAAAAATTCTAACAAATTATTAGCTAATTATTATGATTTTAAAATGTAATTTATATTGCAATCTATGGCAAAGTATCACGCTTTCATGGACAGCAGATTCAGTATTTTGACTGTTATGCAACAGTTTTACTTATATTTACCTATACTTAGTGATACCTGATCGGATTACAGAATAGGACATATGGGTGTCTTATTCATGAATTTTGCAATTCACTATTTTCCCCTGGAAGCTTAAAAAAATCTAATTTTTTTTCCACAGACTTTTTTGATATTATATCCTCGTTCTTCCTGTTGTCAAATTTATATGATTCTGATCTTATTAAAATTTAGATGACATAAAGCTGTATTTGGATTTTCAGTTAAGTCAATATGTCAATAGAAAAACTGATTTGGACTACAAATCTATTGCATTAGAAACAGATCTCCTGCATCTGCACTTCAGACTTGTCACATGATTCTTATTAAACAAATGAACAATTTTTACAAAATTCAAAATTTTTCATTTAAGGCATCACTACACCAGGTTTCTTACATAATGCCTTAATTTTTCACCATTTTTATGAAATCCAAAGATTAGTTCAGACCAAGATTATATCTCTAATGTTAGGGACTAATTTGGACATAACATATAAAATCTAATATTGATTAGCTGCATTTTTATTGATACAGTTGCAGTGTATGAAATGACTGATTTTTGTGTGCATATGACCTGGTCAAATTACAAATGCTTTCATTGTCATCGTACACAAAACACAAGAGGCAAAACTAGAAAATAAAAACAATTTCAGTTTAGGCTTAAACACTGCTTAATCGAAAGCAAGTAACAATTTTTCACTGGTCAGGATATCTGCAGGAAAAATCAGTGAAATTTTTTTAAAAATGATTTCCTAAAAACTATAACAGGATGCAATAAAAACTGACTGAATGGTGTAGTAATTAATTAAGCACTTTATATTAACAGTTACGTTTACAAAGATGTATGCAAACTAACTTTACACTCTATACTTTTTGTATCATAATTAGCCAAAATTATTATGATTTAAATTGAATATGAGCCAAATTTAAATTCTTTAGGCTATTCAATTTCAATCTAAGGGAAAAGAGGATGAATCTTTTAAATGGGTTCCACCACAACAAAAGAATGAAAATAATTCAATAATTCCCACCACCCCAAAGCAAAACATAAAAGGTTCAGACCCCATCCCTTACAGGCAAAAAAGGGGTTCACTCTTCGAGTTAAATACTATTAACATAATAATTTCTGTATGTCATTTATTAATTTTGCAAAAGAAAGGCTTATTTCTCAGAATTTAAAAATGTAAAAGAAAGACAAACAAACTGACAGATGTTTTAGAAACCAAAGTTAGGGTATAATTTTGACCCATTAAATTTCTTCTGCCAAAAAGCTATGTACAAAGGAGGCAAAGTTTGTCAAGTAGCATAAGATTAACATCATGTATTACTTGTGTGCAAATTACAGTGTAAAAGGTGGATGGATGGACTACGTCTATGTGTACCGTAATGATGGCAAGTCTTGGAACACAAAATAATTTTTATGTGTCCCAAAACTTATATTTATGTAAAAATTGTAACATTTTTGGTGTGTCAACACTTACAGACACAAACAATATCAAGACAAAATTGGCCAGATTGCAAAATGTCACGTGACAGCAGTGACCAGTTCATTCAATTACCACACAAGAAAACTTTAATAATGTAAAAGGTAGATAGATGGACTTCTGTGCATCTTACATGCATTGGACTTTTATTATTAAAATATGTCAAGGGATATATTGTAGCATTCATGGACCTTTTCCTCAAACTTTTTGCACACAACACTTAAATCTAACCTCAAAACACCCCATGAACCCTATTCCCGAAATTTTTTACCTAATTATGCCATGGACCCTTTTCCTGAAACCTGAAGCCCACGACACACAAACCTAACCTCAAAATCGCCCCTTGGACCCTATTCCTGAAACTTTTTGCCCAAGACACTCAAACCTAACCTCAAAATCACCCCATGGACCCTATTCCTGAAACCTTGGCCCAAGACACTCAAACCTAACCTCAAAATCACCACTTGGACCCTATTCCTGAAACTTTTTCCTCAAAGCACTCAAACTTACCCTCAAAATCTCGCCATGGACCATTTTTCTGAAACTTTTGTCTAGACACTTGAACCTCAACTTCAAAAATGACCCCAACAGGGACCCTATTCTTGACACCCTATTCTTGACACCTTGCACCCAAGACGCTTTAACCTAACCTCAAAACCACAGAATTAGATAAGGTTCTTGAAATTAATTTTGTTGAAATTACGTATTGTTAGTCTGTGTTAGCAGTTACTGTCATAATTAATGACCTTGAGCTAAAGTCACTTGCTTTAAAACAGAAGTCCGATTCTATGGTCATTATTAAGGACTTACATTCAGGACTCCTAATATCCATAAAGTTGGCTCCACACCTATCGAGAAAATCATACGCAAAATTGTAGCTGCAATTAGAGTGATGATGCTTGAGGGAGTAGCCACTGTGATGACCAATGAGAGAGATGCAAGCATGGCAGTCCATACCAGGCCGGATAACCGAGGGTCAAGGCTGGCTGTAACAAGAAAGTTTACACTGATTTCATTGTCATACATCATTCCAAAATCCCCGGACACATTTGAAATTAACTATTATGACTATTTATGTCATATTGTGTCTGACATTCCTAATGTACATGCTGTGTATCCAATGTACATGCTATGTAATGAAAATACATGTTAAGTGAGGATTGGATCTCTTTTTTTCAGTCAAGCATAAAATAGTGAGGTTAATAATCCAAAATTACAGTGAGAACTTGCTAATTTGCATGGGTATAAATTTTCATGGATATCATGCCTGTGCCAAATGTATGACCCAATGAACCATGATGCTCGAGTGGGATTAAAATAAATTGCCAACGGAAATGTCATTGTTCACAAACCACAAAAACTTATGCTTACAAAAACAGAATTGTTTTAGACATCAGTTTCAACTAATTTTCAAATTATTCCTTCCTTTTTTTAATAGCTTTACATCTGCTAAAAGTTTGGCTTGGCCATATATATTTACTGTATCAGAGATGATGACCATAACAATGTGGTCCTAGATGACAGGAATACACTCTTTATTCAAGTAAGAAATATGAAAAGTTAACATTGATATCAGCTCCAACAACTTCACAGATTTTTAAATCTTATTCCTGATCAGCATTATCTTAAGCCAGGTGTTACAAACGATATTTTCTAGAATATTCTAGACATTAAAACTGTACAACCAAACAAGTATGCAAAGCTTGCTGTCATGCATGTATTACCCGATATCATGTCATGTCACGTCAATTTGTTACATAGCAGTGAACATGCATGTTATTAGCATGTAAAAAAAAAGTGTATTGGTGCCAAGCAACAAATATTTTTTAAAAATATCAATATTTCAAGGAAGATTTATTTGTAAAGTATGCTGTTTTATGAGCAAGAGTAACTTGTCCTGACCTTTAAGTTTATCATTTTGAAATTAACATCATCTGCTGAAGCACTTTCAGTTCACTATCAAATGCCACACAATGCCATAAAATATCACTCTGCATTGCTCATTACTATTAACCTTGCAAACGACCTTTTATCATGGCAAAGAAACATAAATCCATGGTAAAGAAGGAATTCTTTCATCCTGTTAGATTGTTTTCAATCTTATAATAAAAAAATGTCAATTGTTCAACATGATACAAACTTGGGAATTCAACTAGTAATCACTGTAACATACTTGTTTTGTTGTCATCACGAAGATAGAATCCTAGTAATCACTGTAACATACCTCTTTTGTTGCCATCACAAGGATAGAATCCTAGTAATCACTGTAACATACCTCTTTTGTTGCCATCACAAGGATAGAATCCTAGTAATCACTGTAACATACCTCTTGTTGTCATCACAAGGTTAGTAATGCCGATTCTGATATCACAAAGACAGAGTCCTAGTAATTACTGTAACGTACCTGTTTTGATATCACAAGGAGAGTCCTAGTAATCACTGTAACATACCTATTTTGATATCACAAGGATAGAATCCTAGTAATCACTGTAACATACCTCTTTTGTTGTCGTCAAAAGGATAGAATCCTGCCACCAGAAGGTTTATCAGGACAGCAAAGTTGAATGAGATATTCCCCCAGAAGGTCATGTGACTACTAAACCAGGACAGGTACTGATTGCCTGAGGCACAAGAAATATAAATCATTCAACTAGTAATGTTATTCTACAACGTGTAGTTAATAGTATCAGATGAACTAAAATATTACTTTTAAATTCATGCTGAATTAGTTTATCACACACTTTGCCTCAATTTCCTTGGTATGATATATGCAATAATGTGTTAATAATGCTGATACAACAAAAACAAAAAGAAAACAAAATGCCTTACAAAGACACTTCATCCTTGCTTGTGAATATATATCAGAGAAAGATGGCATCGCTAATTACATGGTAAACTTTGTTTGGTTTCCATGTACCCCATTATATGACACTCCCTTGTGATCATGTTATTTTGGGCAGGAATAAAACCATACTGCCTTATAAGTGAGGTTACATTATACTGAAGTAGGTTCAATATCCAAATTATATTTATCCCAAATGTGGGATCTAGGACTTTTCTTACGTAAGTAATCACATTATATTGAGGTAAATTTAATAGCCAAACTGCATTTATCCCAAATGTGGGATCCATGACTACACCTATGTTATATAAGTAATCACATTACACTGAGGTTCCTAAATAGTAAGGGACCTCTCTACAATCTAGAACTTCTGTATATACATTTTTTCCATCTGAGGGGATTTTAAATCTGCCTAGACCATTCTTTTTTTAAAAATGGAATTACATATGATAATTTAAATGTGTACTACTTTAAAGCAAGTTATATCCTGATGCAGTTCAACTTTTCTGGTGGTGACAACATAATAAAACTACTTTATCTCATCATGTCACACAAACAGAAACACCAATTTGAAACTCTAAACGTAAGTATTTTCTGTTTTGACTGAAGTGAAGTCTTCCTTGTGAGAAAGTTTTTATTTCCTATTATTATTTCTTCCAATCAAGAAAACTGTTACAAGCAAGATACCAGATGTACTTTTGGCTCATTTACTAAGCCTCTCCCAATGTTGCTGCCTCAGCTATAGGTAAAAGGTAACATATGCTACTCCACCCCTGGGAAAAATTTCCAAGTCATCCATTTTTATTATTTTTTTAAAGGAAAAATATTAATTATCACATAATAGAAATATTATTATTAAAACTGCGAACTACTAGCATCATACTTCGTAAATCTTTCTGCCATTTCATTTCATTGTACATTTCCTCTGCCTTTTCAAAGAAGTCAGCAACTTTGCTGCCCTGTTCATCCCTCTCGGCTGTGTGGTACACTCGATGCTTGGTCTCTTCTGTCAGGTATTCACAAATCTCAGGGATTGGAAATACAATGCGCTCCATTGTGCGGTCCTGGCGAACAATCTGATTAAAAAAAAGTGACTCTGACTAAAAAACATCTCCACCATCGTGAGTATCAAGACTAAAAACAAAACCCGACTGCTTACTAAAACTGATAGCCATTATTGTATTCAATTGGCCACATTTAACACAGAAAGTGATATGTTTGCAGGATTTAAAGCTTTTCATGGTACAACATATTGCATGATTTATTGTTGCAGCACGAGTGCAGGAACGTGGGCTTTCCCCTCTTTTTAGTCCTTTGTCCCTCAAATCTTTGAATCCCGTGTAACCATAGATATGGGCATGATATTTCATCAACATGTTTATTTTCATATTTAAGAAAATATAAAAAAATCTGGTACAATTTTTCATAGGTGCACATTGGTTAAGTGAATATACATAATTAAAAACAAGCACATATTGACTTACAGATCTATATTCTGGTGCACTTGGCATAATACTTGAATTCCTATCCTGGAATTTCTTTGAAAACTTGCTTTATCAGAGCAATATGCTGAATGTGCAAATTGCATTGAATTTTCTACTTTATGAGACTGCCATCATGTTCTCTCTTAAACTTTGAGCTAAATACTATATTTACTGACACTGTTTATGGACCTAATGTGGTGCTTTTGCACAAATCTGAGCCCAATTCAGCATATGCACCAACCTCACTCAGCTCGATTAGTGTGCTTAAGAACAAATTTCTTGATCTGAGCTGGGAACCTACACCTACTTTATCCTGCGTAGTGTTCAGCATGCTACTATCTAAATCTGAGCAGTATGCTCATCATGCCTCAATTTGAGTACACTACTTAGTATACAGCCAACTCAAGCTGATTAGTATGACCAGCATACACCCAGTACTTCACTCACAGCAATGCACTCAACTAGCACCTACCATCATTTATTTTCTGTGCTACATCTAGTACTTCACTCACAACAACATAATCAACAAGTACCCACCTCCATTATGTGCACAGAATTCCTCTAGTACTTCATGCAGCATTCCTCTAGTACTTCATGCAGCATACATCTAGTACTTCACTCACAACAACATAATTAACAAGTACTTACCTCCATTATGTGCACAGCATTCCTCTAATACTTCATGCAGCATTCCTCTAGTACTTCACTCAGTATTCCTCTAGTACTTCATGCAGCATACATCTAGTACTTCACACAGCATTCCTCTAGTACTTCACACAGCATTCATCTAGTACTTCACACAGAATTCCTCTAGTACTTCACGCAGCATTCCTTTAGTACTTCACGCATTCCTCTAGTACTTCACGCAGCATTCCTCTAGTACTTCACACAGCATTCATCTAGTACTTCACACAGCATTCATCTAGTACTTCTTCATCTAGTACTTCACACAGCATTCATCTAGTACTTCACACAGCATTCATCTAGTACTTCTTCATCTAGTACTTCACACAGCATTCCTCTAGTACTTCACGGAGCATTCCTCTAGTACTTCACGGAGCATTCCTCTAGTACTTCACACAGCATTAACCTAGTACTTCACGCAGCATTCCTCTAGTACTTCATGCAGCATTCATCTAGTAATTCATGCAGCATACATCTAGTACTTCACACAGCATTCATCTAGTACTTCACACAGCATTCATCTAGTACTTCTTCATCTAGTACTTCACACATCATTCCTCTAGTACTTCACGCAGCATTCCTCTAGTACTTCACACAGCATTCATCTAGTACTTCACACAGCATTCATCTAGTACTTCACACAGCATTCATCTAGTACTTCTTCATCTAGTACTTCACACAGCATTCCTCTAGTACCTCATGCAGCATTCATCTAGTACTTCACACAGCATTCATCTAGTACTTCACGCAGCATTCATCTAGTACTTCACACAGCATTCATCTAGTACTTCTTCATCTAGTACTTCACACAGCATTCCTCTAGTACCTCATGCAGCATTCATCTAGTACTTCACACAGCATTCATCTAATACTTCACGCAGCATTCCTCTAGTACTTCACACAGCATTCACCTAGTGCTTCACACAGCATTCATCTAGTACTTCACGCAGCATTCATCTAGTACTTCACACAGCATTCATCTAGTACTTCTTCATCTAGTACTTCACACAGCATTCCTCTAGTACCTCATGCAGCATTCATCTAGTACTTCACACAGCATTAACCTAGTACTTCACGCAGCATTCCTCTAGTACTTCATGCAGCATTCATCTAGTAATTCATGCAGCATACATCTAGTACTTCACACAGCATACATCTAGTACTTCATGCATTCATCTAGTTCACACAGCATACATCTAGTATTTCACGCAGCATTCCTCTAGTACTTCACGCAGCATTCCTCTAGTACTTCACGCAGCATACATCTAGTACTTCAGGCAGCATACATCTAGTACTTCATGCAGCATACATCTAGTACTTCAGGCAGCATACATCTAGTACTTCATGCATTCATCTAGTTCTCCACACAGCATACATCTAGTATTTCACGCAGCATTCCTCTAGTACTTCACGCAGCATTCCTCTAGTATTTCATGCAGCATACATCTAGTACTTCATGCAGCATACATCTAGTACTTCAGGCAGCATACATCTAGTGCTTACTCACAACAGCACAATGAACAAATACCTACCTCCATTAAGTTTGTGTGCCCAGCATATATTTAGTACTTCACTTACAACAACACACTCAGCAAGTACCTACCTCTGTTTAGTCTGTGTGCTAAGCATAGACCTACCCAATTCTAAGCAGTGTGCTGAAAATACACCTACCTCAATCTGAGCAGTGTGCTCAGCATAGTATTTGAGTGCTTGATCTCCATAGACATCTCCACTTGGTTTAAGGAGGTTTGCTAATTCCTTGTTATGCTGGGCAAGCTGAAAGATGCAGAATGTTTTGAGTCAAAATTTGTCAGTTAAATGCGTATTTATCTGTTATCATCATGAAGTATCTTTTTTTAAGTAGAAAAACTAAAAACTTTACCTAAAATTATACTTACTGATGTGTGTGTGTGATCTGGATTTTTAAAAATTGTCCAGTCATATCGCAACAATGTCTGTAGTGTGGCAGTTTATTGTGACGTCTAGCACTGGGGCAAAATGCTGCAGACATGTAGCATCAAGTCCCAACCAGCTACATTATCCTGACACCAGGATGACCAGTCCTAACACTAACCTCTTGATGCTTAGTGCCTAGCAAGGTACCTGTTAGTATCATTTTAATAAGTATTTGGTAAGACACAGCTGGGGTTCGAACCAGTGACTTCCTGCATCCAAGGCAGATGCCCTAACCACTAGGCCAATGGAGTGGTCACTTATTTATGGAAGATTTATATCTACAGAATACCAGAAGAAACTCCATAGTACATACATTTACCTAATAAAGTGAAACCCTATTGTAACAAGCTTCAGACATACGCGGTCTTTGCATGGCTCTCAACAATTTACAATAATTTCACCTATTTCTTAAAATACTACGAAGTTTCAGTGGCAATATAAACAAGAGTTTGATTTAATAAATTCGCATAATGTATTCTTGAAGAAGAAAAATATCTCAGCTCTCTAATGTTTTTAAATATGTTCACACATTAAAAGAATGATAACTGTTAATCAAATTATTATTTAACCATCAACAATAAAGCCATTAAATCTTCTCTGCTTGTCTTCAATGTAACCTGTATACAAGCACTGCTCAATCCAGAGTAAACAATAACCAACTGATGTTGGCTATTCAAAATGTTTTGGAAAATACAGTTTTTCATAAGATAATGCTATTGTATTAGAAAGAAATTAAGTATTCAGAAATAAATGGACTCTAGCAGAGAAACTCAGATAAGTATTCTTCTTTGTGCACATTTTCATGGAATTACTGTTACAGATACAATGAGATCTGTTCATGAGGATACATATTTTAACTATTTTGACTATTCACTTGCCAATTTCCTTATACATGTATATGCATGAACCAATGTATGTCAATGATAATAAATATTAAATATGTAATCACGCTTTTCAAGTATTTTTTGCTTAATACACGTCAATTTATGTTGGCAACTTTACCACCAAAGCCCAAAGTTTTCTCCCTCCCTCCCCTTCCGATAAGATTATACACATGTAATATCTTCTTTAGTAAATTACTTGTTTGGATATTGCATGAAATGTTACATAGCATGATGTAACTTTGTGGATCCTGCCTGTTGTGTTATTGTGGGGTTTCACAATATGATCACCAACACAATTTTTAAACACTATGGCTTTGTCTGATACTTCAATGATTGTATGTTGAGCTTTCAATTCTTTTAACTATTCTTATAACCACAAATTTTGTTGGGGTTTTCAGAAACCAAAAATGGGCTGAAATCCAAATAAAGATCAGCCATTAGTACAATAAGAAATATTTCAAATTCATGAAATGTTAGCAATTTACCCCTGATACTTTCCACATCAAATAATGGATCAGGTTCCATTTCCAAGCAAGCTAAGGAAATACCTGCATTCTCCAAATGAGTTGAGAAAACTGGGATAGCAAAACTCAAGCTTGCTTACTCTGGGCCTCTACACTCCTGGATTTGATCACTCATTCTCATATGAGCCAGGGTATGCAGTGTCCATCAGATTTTAGTGGTTGCCTGTAGACTCTCGAGTTTCCTAGACCTCTAAGATTACTTTATACTGGTATTCAAGACTAGTGGTTCCCTCAAGATTCTCCAGTTTCATTCTCTATTACAATGACTGCATAAAAGCGGTTGTCTCTAAATTCATCAGTTTTCTCCTCCATTTACTCTGATATATATGAGGCCAGTAGTTGCCTCTCCATTCTCCAGTCTCCTCCATCTCCAAGACTGTTTACACTGGCATCAAAGACAAGTGATTGCCTGTCAATTCTCAAGTTTTCCATGACTCCAAGACTACATATATACTGACATCCATGGTCAATGGTTGCATTTAGATTCTAGTTTCCTCCATCTCAAAGACCACATTGCAAGATCAGTGGCTGTCTTTAGATTCTCATTTCCTCCTCCACTACACAACTTCTGAGGCCAGAAGTTGCCTCAAGATTCTCCAGTTTCTGCCAAGATTACATTACACTGACATACAAGGTATATCATCTAGATTCTAGTTTCTTACCACTCAACACTGACATTTGAGGTAATTGGTTACCTCATAATTCTGCAGTTTCTGCCACCAAAGCAACTTAACAATGATATCCAAGATCAGTGGTTTCTGCTGGATTCTGCAGTTTCTGCTGCTACTATGATTACATTACTCTTGACATCTGAGGTCAGTGGCTGCTTCTAGATTCTCAAGCTTCTTTCTTCTCTAAAACTAGATTACACTGACATCTGAGGTTAGTGGGTGCCTCTAGATTTTTCTGTTCCAACTGTATTACACCAACATCCAAAGTCAGTGTTTACTGCTAGAATCTTCAGTTTCTCCCTCCTGTAGAGACACATTAAAATAACAGCAGAGGTTTGTTGTTTCCTCTTGAGTGCCCAGTTTCCTCCACTTCTAAGACTGCATTACAATGGCATGTAAGGTCAGTGGTTACATCTAAATTTTCGAGTTCCCTCCACCTGTCTGAGTAAATTACATTGGCATCTGAGTTTTAAAAGTTTGTCTCATCATTTGTTTTAAACTGAAGTTCAATGAACATAAACTGAAACTTAAGTGAATTGAGATTTATTTCACATCTCACCTGCTTGTTCAGAATAAAGATATTGTGTCCCACAGCTTTGGGTGAGGCCTCTCTCTCCTCATCTTCATTTTCAACTGCATCATCTGAGTGGAAGGCTTGCTTGGCCACATCAACCTGGAATATAATGATAGAAAAAAAGCGCAATAATCTTCCAGATATATGTGCAAATCAACAGTGCTCCTTAAATAGTATTATCCTTCCTGAATATATCACTGTATGTGTGTGTGTGTGTGTGAGAGAGAGAGAGAGAGAGAGAGAGAGAGAGAGAGAGAGAGAGTGAGAGAGATCCATGAAGCCAGGCAGCCTTTTCCCTTTAGAGACTTGTTATTACCAGACAACAAATTCTGGGCTGCTGCTCACAGCAACAGATTCTAAACAAATCTTTTGGTTTGTCTCTATAAAATCAATGTGTGACTGGTACAGTGCAAGCATTCATGATATCAATACACCTCTGGCTCCAGACATTTATTGTCATTTTGATTCATTTCAACCTGAGATTATTAATTATCTCCATCCTGCACTCATTTGAGAAAGATGTTCTGAACAGTGTCGATGTGCATGTAAACAATTCATGAGCCATCTACAGTATGTGACCACAAAATTAACTAGTTCCTAATTACAAATATCCCAGATACGCTCTCAATAACCATCATTATTTATTGGACTGTGGAGTTCATCGATAACTTGCAAAACTTGCTCTCAATAATTCATTGAAGGGTTTGAAGGCGACATTTGTTTTCATCTTTGTATTCAGAAAAGACCAGATGTTACTGTCATTACCCTTGATCTTTCTGCATCTGCAATTCTGTGAGTGAGTGTCAAACATGCAATGACCATGTAAAACATGTAAAATTTTAGCAATTCTGGCAGTAGATAAAAACTGCATTTTGACACTGCAGCATTGTACCTTAAAAAAGGAATCACACTTCCATACAGTTCCTAACTTTACTGTTCCATCTACCATCATAATTACACTTTGCCTTTTCATGATCACATGTATGAAGTAAAATCTGATTCAAAGAATCCTTGCTGATGATCAAGAACTAACCAAAATTCTTTACCAAATATGACTTCAACTGTTTCATGCAAGACAATAAAGTGTAATAATGGCAGTAATTATTTCTTCAATACAAACTGATTTACCTAACTTCCAATTAATTGTGTTCTATGTAGTAATTAACCAAAGTTTTTGGTACAGAAACCATATTATGTCTTTCAGTGACCTTGAATATTGACCTTATGACCCTCAAATTAAAAGACTTAACTTCCCTATCTCATGTGCAAACCATCCACAAGGTTTGTTGGGGTATTTAATGTAGAACTGATGTTATCAGGTCATAATGCAGACATTATTTTCTTATTTCAGTCAGTGACATTGACCTTTGACCCTTTGACTCCAAAATCAATAACTTCCTCTATCCCCTTACTGCAAGCCATCCACACAGTTTAGTCCATGCATGTGATGCAAAGCTGATGTTATTGTCCAGAAACCATTTTTATTGTTTCTACATAGGGATAATAAAACAAATCATCAAGTCATTCCAATATTTTGACTTGAGAAAGATTTCTTACCAGCTGTTTTGGACTCATGTTATCTAGAATCCTCTCAGCATTTTCACTGTCATGGCGGCTTTCCATGATGGCCAGCAGGAGTTTGGATGCATTGTTCTATTGATAAACATACAATAAAATACTGTACTTGTTTATGAATATTATGTGATTTAGATTTTACACAACATGCAATTCTTCTTGCACCATCAATGCATAACAATTACGATTATTTTTTGTCCCCTCATTTTTGATACAGATAGCTACAAATATTCAAGTTTATAAAAATTTACAAATGTAAGAAAATGTTAACCATATATTTTCCAATACACATTTGTACAACTGGAAGAAATGAACTCATTAAAAAAGTGTACACAAAATAAAGGTCAATATGCTAATTTGTGCATATAAATGCAAACAGCATAGACCCATAGCTGCCAGCACAAAATGCATCAACAGACAAGGGTCAACTCTTTTCATTCCACTTACAATTTCAAGAAAACAGCATGGACAGCATAAGCAGGTCTTAAACATATGATGCTGACATTTGGTTGGGTTTTATGAATTGCTGATGTCAACCACAGAGCATCCTTGTATCAAGAATGTTAATATCAATTTTGCTGTATCAAAGCAGCTGGTCCAATTGTTGCTGTTTTGGTTTTAGTGCCATTTTTCAAGGCAGCCAGTATAAATGGTGGAGGAAGAACATCAAAAAAACCCCAGTAAAAACCACTGTGAAAATCCCAGTAAGAACTACCAACCCACAGGAAGCTACTGGCAAGCTTAAATCTCACATATCCACTCTGGCTGCGCCTGAGACTCAAATCCAAGCTGACAGATGTCAGGAACAATGAAGGTCCAGTAATAAACAAACTGTGAATTTATTATTCCAATTTCAGAACTCTAATTCCTAAAACAGTTTTGGTCAAATCAACAACCATAAACATTAGTCCTCATGAATTATCGACATTTTTCTTTTTTCATCATAACTCCTACTTTTTTCGCTGAATTAAAGTCTACGAGACAGGTTTCTTGTTATGTAAATGCTGGCTTTTACATTAAGAAACTATACTGAATGTACCAGTCTATCATAATGGTGCTGAAATAGATTTGCCCCTACCTATCTTAGAATGCAAAATGTTCACCAACATCTTGTAATAAATCCAGAGAATCTAGAACGGTTGTCATCTCTGAGGCAAACATACTATTTAACTTAGAACCCTTTTTCTCCTGTTTGCTATCAGTAAAAGTCTACTCTTGCTAGCATTTTTACTATATGATAAAAACATACCTTGAGCTCCAACACCAAATCCATCCTGTTTTTGCTGAGAGGGTTGATCTCACTCAATAGCAGTGCACAGATGATGTTAATACCATTGCTCTCATGCATAGCAATTGCATTCTGAAAGGTGGAAATTTGTCTTACAGACGACCTTGTCTCTCTGAATTCAGTGTAACAGTATGAATCTGTCTTACAGAAGCTCTTGTCTCTCTGAATTCAGTACAACAGTATGAATTCGTCTTACAGAAGCTGTTGTCGCTCTGAATTCAGTGCAACAGTATGAATTTGACTTACAGAAGATGTCTCTCCGAATTTAGTGTAACAGTATGAATTTGACTTACAGAAGATGCTGTCTCTCTGAATTCAGTGCAACAGTATGAATTTGATTTACAGAAGGTGTCTCTCTGAATTTAGTGTAACAGTATGAATTTGACTTACAGAAGATGTTGTCTCTCTGAATTCAGTGTAACAGTATGAATTTATCTTTCAGAAGATGTTTTGTCTCTGAATTCAGTGTAACAGTATGAATTTGACTTACAGAAGATGTTGTCTCTCTCAATTCAGTGCAACAGTATGAATTTGTCTTACAGAAGATGTCCTCTCCCTGAATGCAGGACAACAGTATGAATTCATCTTATAGATGACCTTGTCTCTCTGAATTTTGCCAACCGTATGAACCCTCAATTGCTACATTTTCTATGAACATTTTTTTCTATAGATGTATGAAATTAATAAAAAAACATGCAGAATTAAAAAGTATGAATTTGTTGATCAGCAATTCATTTTTTTGTAAAATGGAAAGAAATATGAAAACATTTAAGTTCATGCAAAAAGTAGCTTTACATAATTTTTAGACATGGTTTCAAGATGATACAGACACACTTATAAACATTCTGCACCTCAAATTATTATAAATGAACATACTTCAAGGATACATCTTTGTGAGTAATGACATAATCTGTATATTTTTCCAAACTCCTAGCAATGTATCTTGCAACTTTTTATATTTCATTCCAAAAGATACAGTACAGTAGTCCCCCTCTTGAACGGCCCCCCCCGAATAGCGGCCACCCGCTTCTTACAGCCAGAATCCCTTGGCACCAACGAGTTTGTGTTCAAAAGTACCCTTCAAGAATGGCCACCCCTCTAACGAGACCAGTGGCCAGCATATTAGTACAAAAATGTAAAATGTTTCCCTCACAAGTGGCCACTTTTTATTTCAAATGTATCCAGAACCAATAATTAATTCATATCATCACTTAAGGTAAGTAATCAGATTATCTCTATCGTCGATACATGTCTCCCAATGTCAAGTTTCCGTTACTGAAAGAAGTGTTGACTAAAGTACATGTAACACTAAGATTATTATTATATCATTGTCTATAAAAGCCAACGTTTACAGGAAATGGGCTCAACAATGTTATGATAGAGTTTTGGGCTTCACACATCTGTCGAGTTCTTCTCTTTGTTGATTACAACTGGACATAATTGTAAAGATCACAACAGGGTCAGCATAGGCTAAAAACAGATTTTGTGCATTAACACACACACAGAAATTAACCTTGAACAAAACAGGGTACCAGACAAAGACTGAAAAATCACATGACAACACATTTATTGCTTCCTTTATGAAGAAGGCATTTCATGTTACTCTACAAAAGTTTCGTCTGCATAATTAAATCACATACAGCTAGCAACATCTGAATCAATCATTACCAAATATTAACATGTCATCACATGAATACAGACGTATTATTTTAGAAGTCGGTTATTCTACTCGACGACATTGGATGAGGTGGGGAGGGGGGACTTGCCGAACAATTTTATATAGAAAAGACTCAAATAAAACAATTTTATGTTGAAAAGACTCAAATAAACAACATCGTAACCAATAAGGAGGTTATTCAGCAGCAGTGGGAAAATGGAGCAAATGGAAAGAGAATTACGTATGTACCAAGATTTAAATGACATTTTTGAATGGTTTTGCAAGGTGCATGACAACAATACCCGCTTGCATATCATGCTTACACCAAGAATAAGAACTACTAATGTATATTCAGTTGAAATAAGTCTATTATTATAACAAGAAGAACCTTTTAATAATTAATGTTACTTTTAAACGAAGATATTAAATGAAGATATTAAATGCTTTGAAGTATGTAGCTTTCTTACTACGTACATTACATATACTTCTCACAAAAAATTTAGTCCCCCTCTGGAAAGGCCACCTGTTTCATAAGACCACTTTCCTGGTGCAGAAGGGGTGGCTGTATAAGAGGGGGACCACTGTACATCTTTTTCACAATTTATATTTCAATTTCAATAAATATAGTTTTACTTCACTGTTACTGACTTTACCTGGTTTTCATGACAAGTATAGTTTTACTTCACTGTCACTGACTTTACCTGGTTGTCATGACAAGGTCCCTGGCAGTATTCAGTGAGGGTGGTAAGGGCCTGGTTTATAAGTCCCACATTACTCTCATTAATATAAAGCCCCAGCAGACCTAGGCCTCCAGTTGTGCTTCCACATATACAGTCCAAAAACTGTAGTGTCTGACAAACAAGGTCATACTGGGTCTTGTTACTTGGTTGGCAGCGCAGGTAATTCTGAAAAGAAGAAGGCCACAGTGTCAGTAATTTATTTTTTTACAAAACTCAAAAAACTGATGTATGGAGTCTGTATGGCCTGGAACTGTAAATGAAACACTGTCATATATCATGTATCTGCTCACAGAGACAAAACCATCTATGACCAGCATCAAAAGGAATGTGCATATTAGCAAATTGTAATCTGAACATAAAAATTGGAATAGGTCAAATTTTTATCCAACAACCTGTTTTTAAAAATGTAACATTGCTGATTCATTGTGACCTTTGGTTCAAACATTCATAAAATCTTTTTTTTCTTGCCATGTGGCAGGCAGAAATTCATTAAGAAAAGTGTGTAAAGGCATGACATTCATACAGTGTTGATATCATGTGTGTAATCTTTTGAATTTCTGCAGCATATTTTTTTCATCATCATGGTGTAAACCTTACTGGTCACTTCTCATTCATGATCTCTGGTCAAACATTGTACTAAGATGACAGAATTTTTTATTGGTCAACTGCTATTGTGATTCATGAATCTTAGGTACAACTTTGCAAATGAATTAAAATCAGACAATAAAAATGTTTCAGTCATCAAGATTTGTACCAGTTTTAAAGATGTGGTTCATCTGTATAAATCTGTTTTACCTTAAAACCTGAATCTGATAGAAACAATCGTAAATTCATAATCTGAGGTTAAAAATGTGAGCGACTCCACCAATAGTTGGCAACTCTGATAACTGGAACACCTATTAAATATTTTCAATAGAATTAACCCTGATAATATGTCGCACAAATAGCCAATACATTTGTACATCAATACATTTTTACATTTGCTCTATAAATGGTCAGAAATGGGTAAAAAAATAATATGCATATCTGCCTATCATCATGTCACACTAAAATGATAATTTTTTACTACCAAACCTCCTGACACAACTGAGTTTATAAAAACGATTTCTAATAAATCTTTAAAAAAAATAATAAAGGAGAGAGAGAGAGAGAGAGAGAGAGAGAAAGAGAGAGGGAGAGAGAGAGAGAGAGAGAGCTTCTTCACACATCAATACATGTAACCTAAATATTAAACAAAAATTTGCAATCATCCTAGATTCATACTTAATGCTCAAGGAAAACTATCACCACTGTTCAGTTGTAAAACTAAATGACAAAGCAACATTAAATGATACAGTCAGTACTATTGGGCAGTTTTACATCTCAGTGTTAAAGATACAATAAATACTAGTCAGTCAGTACCATTGGGCAGTTTTACAGCTCAGTTTTATAGAGACAATAAATGATACAGTCAGTCAGCACCATTGGTCAGTTTTACAGCTCAGTTTTATGGAGACAATAAATGACCACTGGTCAGTTTTACAGTTCAATGTCATAGAGACCATAAAAGATACATCCGATCAGTGAAACACCACCACCATCTCACAGGTTACTAAGCTGATTAACAAAGACTAAGGTGATTTTGTGTTTGATAGTCCTTTAAGTGTTGTTGTGTGAAAACCCATTATGCTAATTTGCATAGGTAAAGTACACAAGATGAACAACCCAATTCACTTTAAGTTAAGTACATCAGAGATGGGTTTCAAGCAAACAAAAGTTATTACATTTTGTTGCCTTGGCAAGAATGTTCAAGCTATTTTTGTTCAAGAATAATGATGGGTTTGTGAGCAGTGGCAAAGTTTCTTTTAAGTTTGACTTTGCTCCAACAATAAAATGGAAGATGTGACCATTCTGGGAGGTGGAATGATCAAGTTAGGAGCAGTGTCACAGTGGAAGTGTGATTCATGTATGAAGGCACAATTTCAAAACACAGCAGCTAATTCAGGGATGGATGAGTCATCTGAGAAGTGAATAAAATCCAGCAAAACTAGACTTCCGAACTCTGGGATAATGGAATTTGAATGTGTCAAGTGCAGCATCAGAAGAGAGCATTGCATATTTTTAAAATATTGAAAATACCATATTGATCTCAGCCATTTTGGAGTATATGACATCTGTGAACATAGTAACCCCATCCTGTATTGACCTTAATCATTTGATCTCCGTCAACATATTAACCCAATCCTGTATTGGCCTTAGTCATTTTGGAGTATGTCAACCAATTAACTCCAACCCATATTTACCTAAGTCATTTTGGAGTATATGGCATATGTCAACATATTAAACCCCACCCTGTACTGGAGCAGATTCAGAAATATCATTTTCAAGGCTGAGAATGATTCAACAAAATTGAGTAAGTTTGAACAACAGTACAAACCAATCTTTACTGAGTGCAAAGATGAATACTAACTGCATTTTTATAATCTTTAAATAAAGTCAGCAACTACAAGTTAATATCGCATTGCAAAGATTTTAAGACAAACCTGTGCATGGGTGTGTGAGATGATGCCAAGTCTATTCTTTGTGTGAGAGTGTATACAATGCTTAAATAAAAACAGATATTTTCTTCTTTCTCATCTGAAATTCCAGTTTATATAACTTCGGTTTATATGATTTAACTACTTAGTCTCAATAGGACAATGTCACTTATTGGGTCACATGCAATGACTTCACTTGGGACCACTAAATACACTTTTTTGTGCCCCTACCTCCACACTAAAACAGTCTGGAAGATTGACGGGTATGTACATGTTCCCTCCATGGATATGGCAGGAATTTGCAGTCCCGTAACAAAATCACACTTATTTTAATCTCCAAACAAAACCCAACACATAATGGAAGGTTGACAGGTATGTAAACATTCTCTTATTGATATCATGGTAGAGCTGTGCACTTACATCCCTCCTCACCTTACAGCTATGTCAGAGACATAAAGTTGACATAGCAAGGTGATAGGACCCTGTGAGTATCTCTGAAGATATACTGTCTGGCATGTATTCAGTACTGGAAGGGGGTGGGGGGGGCCATGTGATTATCTTTGGAAAAGTAAAGATTTTAGTAAATTAGGAATGTTAGCTTCACTACCTCTTGAATCAATAAAATGCAGAAGAATGTGTGTCATTTAGAGTATTAATGTAGCTTGAACAATTTTTCAGTCATATGGCTATGATGCTTTCAGTGTGGCAGTTTATAGTGACGTCTAGCACTGGGGCATCATCCTGCAAACATGTAGCATCATGTCCCACATAGTCACATTACTCTGACACCTGGCCAACCAGTCCGTCTTTTCATGTCTATATATATGTACCATATCAATGAAGAAACTGTTACCCATTATCTCTCTTTTGCGCCTAAAGTGGTACTTTTTTTAAAGCTGAGTGATACATCAATGAGGATGCCTGTATTTGCTGGGGAGTGTTGGTGAGTTTACTTGATATTTGACTGTGAAAGTATTTTTGGAAACATTCATATACTAACAAATTTCATTTCTTCAAATATGTTCCCCAATCACAATAAGGAGAACAGCTAAGAGGAGGATGCACAAGCATTCAATCTCTACCACCAACCTCCTTCAAGCAAACTGAGTTTCTAATAAGAAGCATAAACCACTCTCCTAATATGACAATAGCAGATATGGGAGTCACGTGACTTGTGGCCTCAACAAGTATAAAGTATAAATATAAAGAATGACCTTTCCTTGTTTAGCTCCCCCCACCCATCATCATCCAGCGAAAGGGTTAAACACATGCCTGTGAGGATCCTGTGCTGACCTTGATGTTGTTGTAGGATTTAATGCCATTTTTCAGCTCAAGATAGGCTATATATGGTGGCCAGTATAAATGGTGGCGAAAGAACCTGGGAAAACCCTTGAAAGAACCACTGACCCACGAGAAGCTACTGGCAAGCTTTCTCACAAACCCACACAGACAGAGGGGTGAGATGGCGATGATCTGCAACGGTGAGTTCTTTAGACCACTTGGCCACTCCGGGCCCCCTGCTGACCTTGAAAGAGTATGGTGCTTGTCAGGACTGCAGCTACTGGACCTTGCAGGCTCAATTCATGTCTGTGATTCTAAAAACTACAGAAAGCTGACAATGCATACCAGCCAACAGCTTCCATTATATAACAACACTGCATTAAAATGGACAACTCACCAAAATTGCTCCAATCTCATGAGCAGAAATGTCTGGTTTCAAGATAATTCAGAATACACTAAGTGTACTACCCACTTCAGCCATGAAAACCACAGTCTCATGTGTTTCAAATAAATTTTTAGAGCATGGACAATGGTTTGCTCAGTTGCCCTTTTCTATGTATCGACAGACGACATAGCTTGGATAATGACCTTTGATTGCCCCGAGACAGTAAGCATTCCTAAGCTATGAAACCATGATGCTTCATTTACACCAAAGAACCAACAAATTTGAACCTGGAGATAGCTCGGGTCCATTGAAAGGGTGTGCAACACACCCTGCATGCCAAGACTAGAGCTATCAGAACACGTCTTCAAAGAGGCTTTGCTTCAAGGTTCGAATTTGTCTGAGTTAAGTGAAGTCAAAACCCTTAAAGATGACACCAATATGGTGGCCTAGTGGTTAGAGCATCCGCCTCGGATGCAGGAGATTGCGGGTTTGAACCCCGGCCAAGTCATACCAATGACTTATAAAATTGGCACTAACAGCTGCCTTGCTTGGCACTAAGCATTAAGAGGTTGGTGTTAGGAGGTTATTGCTAGGTATGGTCAGCCTGGTGTCAGGATAATGTGACTGGGTGAGACGTGATGCTACATGTCTGCGGCATGATGCCCTGGTGCTAGACATCACTATAAACTGTCACACTGCAGACATTGTAGCAATATGACTGAAAAATTGTTAAAGTTACTTTAAACAATTAAATCACACAAACACACATACACACACACACACCCATAAAGATTCCATTTTTGGAAACAGACTCAATGATTTAGGCCTATTCAGGTCAAATTTGGCCAGCAAGTCACTCTACCATGGTTCCTGAATTTATCGAAAATCACCTAGCAATAACCCCTGACAGTAAATAGAGCTAACCTTTTCACTTTGAATGCCCCAAAATGCACAAATCCGCTGAAAAATCAGTTGGTGAAGGGACCACTCCGTGTGTTGAGTTTGACTTCTTATTGACACATAATCTGCCAACACATTCAGCCTGATGGGAACGTCCAATTTGGATCAATGTCTTGTATCAGGTGCACCAGCACAGCAACTCCCAGACCAGGATCCACAAGTCATGTAATTTGGTCCACCACACTGATGAGGTAAGTGACCACTACTGAATGGTCTAACTTTATGACAGTAACTTTTCTGCACACACTATATTGTCATGAAATAATGATGTTCAGTACAGCCTTCATTTGCAACAGTTTATATAAAGAAATTTCTCCAGTTGCCACTTACCAAAGTGAAGTGAAAAAAACCCAGCTGTGCTCCCAGCCTGATGAACTGGCATCCATACGAATTATGATGTCTGATTTGCGTTTTTCCAGTGATATTCTATTGTAAGCCAAAATTTGTCATGCTCCTGATTAAGAAACTGTCTTGACTCCGCTGAGATAGAGATTGCTGATCAAGATAATTAGAAAGGGACATCACTGACCATTGACTAAGGCATCCTACCAACAGATGGCACATATAAAGGTGGCTTCAAGGAATCAAATCTGCTGCTACATTTAGTAATCCAAGGAGATGCCAAATTTCTCTTGCATAAACAGACCTCCTATTTGAGACTGACCCTGAGAGCTCAATAATCCATGTGATTTGAATTTGAGGGAGACAAATGAGATGGAGATGGGTCAGAAATTCCATACCCAGATCGAAGAAAGTCCAAATGTGTGAAATGTGAGACAAGGCTGTTCATTCCCTGTAACTATACAGCATTTACCATGTGTTTCTGAATGATGTTGTCCAGGTTTGCCAAACTTCTTGTTGATAAAATCCTGAACAAAGAGATTATGCAATTGACTTTTGTTTGTATATACTCATAGGCTCATATTTAGCCCAAAATGGCAGAGCACAACATTTTTAAACTGGTCCTCCGGATGCAAACTGAAGCAACTTGCAGGAAGATGGAAGGACTGGGATAAGAAAATATGCATCAGTCAGATCAAGGCTATTTGTAAAGTCATCCCTCTTGAAGAAAAGGAATAAAGAATTACGATTTTTCCACCTTGAACTCTGGCGGGACTATAAATTTGTACTATAGCTGGCTGAAGTAGTTTCTGCTTGTGAAATTTCTCCACCAATTATCTGGAAAGAAGTAATTTTACTTCCTATGCAAAAATCTTCTTCCTGAGGTCGTTTGGACTCCCCATCATAGAAAGGGAAGAAGAAAGGAAATGGGTTCAGAAAAATGACTGAAGAGGACAGTCTGGTAACAACAGGGAGACTCTCTGTGTGTGGTGTTAATGAAACATTGCCCATTGTTTGGAGACTTGAAAAAATAGAAACTTTGTTTCTTTTCGCCTTCGCTGAACTGCATTCTAGGCTGAAACATCACCTGTTGTCTGAAGCCTTGTTGTAGTTAAGACTGCATTGTCAAGAGGGATATTATCGCCTAATAATCGCAACGCAAAGAAGTGATGTGGCATCAGCAATGTTGAATGTTGAGACATGTCATGTTCTATCAAATCATGATTCCATCAAGGATGAGCTACTATATTAATCACTCTGTCCATATAGGTGGTAAATTCCCACCCATGGTCATTTGCTGCTTTCTTGGCAAGACCAAAAAACCCACCAAAAATGCCAAGTCTGCCATCAATGACATCCTTTCCTTGCTGGATTTAGCATGAATAATCAGAACAGGGTTTTCTTTGCCACTGCTCTGGGGGTGTGGGGAGGGAGGGTTGTCCTCATCTTGTAATGCTTCATGTCTGCATACAACATGCCAAGCAGTATGGAAGTAGTAGTATTTTTGTCCTAACAAGGATAGTATTTCCCAAATGGGTACATCAATAAAGTCATACCTGTCATTTGTATTAGAGGTCAGGTAACCAATAATGCATGTTCTGCCAGACAGGAAGGTCAGAAGAGGACTGTACAGAAGGCTCAAAAAACTGCTGGATGACCAGCTGGAAGGAGGGTCTGACCGTCAACTGGAAGGACACATTGGACGGATTAATTTTCATGACTGCTGTAAGTTCTATATACAACAGAATGGACTGCTGCATGTGGCATGTTGCAAATTGACTTCCTATCATCTGGTTGAAAGGAAGGCACAAAAAGATGGTTAATAACCGGTATGGCAATGTGCAGCAAAGATGGCTAGAAACATATATCAGCTATATTAGAAAAAAAAAACAATGTAACTTTTTTCTGGCTCAAAGACCATGCTTGGATATGCATGAGGCTTTGCAAGCATTGGCCTGCTTAACTAAGGGAAGACATCTTCCCATAAGCTCCAAGTCAGAACTGGGCATTTGCCAGACAATGGAAGGACACTCTCCCATAAAAACAAAAAAATTATTAGACAAACATGACAAAAAAGTGTGGCAAAATTCTCCCGATGAAAGAAGCCACACGTTTGCCTCCTTGATCATTCTTTTCATCACTGATTCTGTTTGGATGCAGCTGGAGACACTGCATTATCCCCCTCTAACTCATCAGATGTGATTGTCATGGATGGCACTTTCCTGGGTGCCTGTATATTCCTGAGGATAGAAGAAAATGTCCTTTTGGGCCTAGACTTGCAAATACTACACATGGTATTGTAAAAATATATTTCATGCATTGAAGGCAAGACTCATGATTATTCTTGCTGACATTGCACCTTGACACATATTACATTTTGTCATACTGCTTCTGAAAAGACAAGAATGCTGAAGCAAATACCAGGAATTAACAACTCGAAATATAAATATCAATAATACCACCCATAATATCACAAAATATCAAATTCAACTATGTCTGCAATTCAAAAATGCACCATGCATATATGTGATGCTAGCCTTATATGGACAGAAATAAAAGAGTCCATAAACTTCTAAAAATATGAAAATATTCCACAATAATCCCCCAAAAGATTACAAATTGTTATGGAAAAATGGTTCACAATCATGAAGATTCTTGAAAGGTTTTAAGAGCCAATGTCCAATGTTATATGTACTGGAGCAAAAGCTTAAACTGGTGCCATCTAGAGGGGGAAAAGAAAACTAAATGGCAAGAATTTCTTCCCCTTGTTGTTATGGCATATCGACATGAAGACAACATATTTTTATCTTTCTGAAACTGCTAGATTTGAAATGTAGTGAAGCTAATATTCCTAACATTGATGTGATTGGAGAATGTATTTAAATGAAAAATACTGTCTGGCCAACATGCAATGTTAACAAGGTTGGGGCTCTGTGATTATCTTTGAACAAATTCTGTCTGACCTACAACAATATTGGAAGCTCACCTGTAGTGAGCTGTTGTGGTTTTCACAAAGAAGTTGAAGGAAGCGTAGAATTGGCTCCATGATATCTATTTGTGGTGAAAGCTTCTTGTCATCTTTGTCCTTCTGGTTTTTGTCCAAACCATCATCTGTATGGATGCCATGAAAATGAGGATCTTCATCATTGGAAATTGCTGTGGATAAGAGAGAAGAGCCTCTCCCTGTGCCATAAGGTTCAAAACCATCTGAAAGTAAGTATCAATATCATGGTGTTCATGACAATTACCATTCATTTATTACCTCTTATTGATATAATAATTCATGTCATGGTGTTGATGACAGTCAATTACCGTTCATTTATTACCTCTTATTGATATAATAATTCATGTCATGGTGTTGATGACAGTCAATTACCGTTCATTTATTACCTCTTATGGGTATCATAATTTATGTCATGGTGTTGATGACAGTCAATTACCATTCATTTATTACCTCTTATGGTTATCATAATTCATGCCATGGTGTTGATGACAGTCAATTACCATTCATTTATTACCTCTTATGGTTATTGTAATTCATGCCATGGTGTTGATGAAAGTCAATTACCGTTCATTTATTACCTCTTATGGTTATTGTAATTCATGTCATGGTGTTGATGAAAGTCAATTACCATTCATTTATTACGTCTTATGGTTATTGTAATTCATGTCATGGTGTTGATGAAAGTCAATTACCATTCATTTATTACCTCATGGTTATTGTAATTCATGTCATGGTGTTGATGACAGTCAATTACCATTCATTTATTACCTCTTATGGTTATTGTAATTCATGTCATGGTGTTGATGAAAGTCAATTACCATTCATTTTATTACCTCTTATAAGTATCATAATTTATGTTATGTTGTTGATTTTAGCAACAACAGCCATATTAAATGATGGGTTGGTATCAGTGTTGTTGTTGTTATAGGTGTAACACCATTTTTCAGCGCATGATAGGCTATACATGGTGGCCAGTTTAACTGATGGAGGGAGAACCCACTGACCAACTGAAAGCTACTGACATGCTTTCTAAAGTACCCACATTGACTGAGCTCGAGACTTGAACCCAAACAGACATAGGTGAGATGGCAGTGATTGGTACAGGTGAGTGCTTTAGACCACTCAGCCAAATGGGGACCCCAAATTGGAATCAAAGAAACAATTTTAAAGACCTTGATGAAAGAATGCTACCTTTTAAATTATGCACAAACTGGTCAAGCAGTTTTTGAAAAGTTGTAAGCAACAATTGTGAATAGACAACGGACAATGCATGACGGACAAAGAACCATACTGCAAGAGAACTTGGCTTTATGGCCATGTGATCAAGGAACTTACACCTATACCCAAAATTGTATACAATTTAAGTTAGTGACTGACAATTTTCTGTAGAAGTGGATATTATTCCAAGACAAAGTAAATAAATTCCATCCTTATTTTTTTTCAGTTGGCACAATGCATGGCCTGTAACTGAATATAAATTCATATTGATGTTACAATATTCGGTAAAGTTTAAGTGTTAAAAGTTTGAGTAGAAAAATTCAATGAAAATGATATGGTATCCCAATTAATGCAAATCAAAAACATTAAGAAACATAACTGAACATAATTTGCCCAATTATTCACTTCAAACTTAACATTTAACAATATTCATTTATTACTTTTATATATTTATACAGTATATATATCTAAGATTTCCTTATTTCATTAAAAATATTATGCTCTTAAAATACTATAATCTATAGTAAATAAAACTGAAAAGCAATGTAACATTTAGTCCCCGAGTTCCTGCAAACTGATGAAATTATTCTTTATACTATTTATCAAACAAAGGTGACTCAAAAGCCCTTTCAGATTATAATGTGCATATTCAAATGAAATTTACCTGCCCCATTTCTGATTCCCCCAAAGCTCATCTGGGCCATGACCTTTTGTGCACTGTGAACAGTGTCTTTCTGTTCCTCTGGCTTTTTCTCCCCAAGGAATTCTGCTGCATTAACTACACTCGAATTCTTGATGTCCTGTTGGGCCTCAAACATATACTGATAAAAGACAAGAAAAAACTTTTCTGCGTCTTTGTCCTCTGTCAGCCGCCTGAACAGTGATTCCTATGAAGAAAAAAACAACAATGCAAAAATGATTCATTTCTTATTCAATAAAACCACCGTAGATATACAAGTCAAAGAACAACATAAACAGGTCCGAGTGGAGGCTGTGTACAAGTGGGGCAAAACTGTAAACAACATAGACTCAGATCTCCATCTCATATTCTGCCAGCAAATCAAGGTTTATGTTGTTTGTTCAACTGATTAACTGTAACAAACTGCCCAGACCCAGATATCTGGTGCATTATGCAATGGCATATCTGGGTCTGTGCAAGTTTACAGTTTGACAGGACTTTTAAGTATAAACAGTACACCAAAGACCTGCAAACCAGTGTTACCAGTGAGAAATGAATCTAACTTAACTACATTAATTAATTACTCAATTGTAACCTTTGCAGTTATTGCATCCATGGCATAAAAGCTCTTACACCTATAGGTTTGAAACATTTATCACAAAATTGTTCATCTATTCAGTAAAGACAGATGATGCTCTAATTACAGTATCAAACAAAATGATTCCAGTGATCACATATATTTACTGATTTGTCCATAACACCAATATATTCACATTCTACATGATAGTGAACTACTTTGTACCGCAATAAAACTGAATCTGTGTTTCAGAATAACCTATAACTTGTACATAAGGAAACATGTTTTAATCTTCACCATGTTAAAAAAAATTTAAATCCCCATTGAGTTAAAAAAAATTATAATCCTCATGTTAAAATTGTTTAAAAAAATCCCCATTGTGTTAATTTTTTTAAATCCTCATCGTTAAAATTTTTAAAATCCTCATCATGTTAAAAAAAATTTTAAATCCTCATCATGTTAAAAATTTTTACAATCCTTATCGTGTTAAAAAACTTTAAAATCCTCATTGTGTTAAAAAAATTTTTTAATCCTCATCGTGTTCGAATTTACCAACCATAAAAATTTAACCCTCTTGTGGAAAACTGGGATGTTATGCCCTCAGGATATTCACAGCTGAGTAGAAATTTTAAGTACATAAAATACAAGTGTCAGGTTGTAAATAAATATATTTAATTATGTTTGTAGCCACCAATATGAAAATTAAAAATGTCACTTCTGTTTTGGACACAGATAGATGGATGTTGAGGCTACCTGTATCACTGTATTGCCTCCCTCTAAGAGAGCAATGCCCAGTTCCACAGTCTCCTTGAAGATTCTGTAGTTGGTGTTCTTGATGATCAGGTCTACAATCAGATCTGAGGCTCCTTGCTTGTTCAAGTGGCACTAAAATATAACGTAAAGCCTAAATTAAGACAACTGTGCAGACTTATTTTGAGCTGATTTATGCATTTTGTAATAGAAAAAAGGAAAGACGGTATAAAAAAAGGTGGACAGACAGATAAATATAGCTTGACAGACTGACATATACAGATAAATTAATATTTAATTTTTGATGGCTTTTCTGTAATGAATGTAGCTATCTAAATCTGCCTTAAAAACACTTAACTTAAAATATATAAATTGTTTTAATGTAACAAGTTCAACCACCAGTCTAGCATGCCTAATGATATAACAATGTGTTATATGTTGTATCATAACAACCTCTATTATGCAATGTATCATAGCAACCTCTATATGATGTATCATAACCTCTATTATACAATGTCTCTTATCAACCCCTATTATACAATGTATCGTAACAACATCTTACACAATATATCACAACAACTCTCTATTGTACAATGTATCATTTACCCTATCAACTGTGACCATTATTTATAATTCATAACTTGAGTTTCCAACTGCAACCTTAATGATGTAATTGCTGCAAGAAGTTATTAGAATAAGTACTTCTTAAGTCTCTATTGGCTAACAATATGGATTTATTTTAGGAAAGTAGGTGTGTGTGTGTGTGATTTGCATTTTTTAATGCAGCTTTAACAATATTTAAGTCATACTGTTATGATGTCTGCAGTGTGGCAGTTTATAGTGATGTCTAGCACTGGGGTGTTATGCCGCAGACACGTAGTATGATGTCCCACCCAGTCGCATGATCCTGACACCAGGCTGATCAGTCTAACATTAACCTCTTAATGCTGAACGCCTAGCAAGGCAGTTGTTAGTACCATTTTTCTAAGTCTTTTCTATAACTCCACCGAGGTTCGAACCTGCGACCTCCCGCATCTGAGGCAGGCGCTCTAACAAGTAGGCCACTGGAGTGGTCTTAGGAAAGTAGGTATTTCCCCACTGACTCTGAGATATTCTACATTTCAAGAGTCATTAAACTTGTTTCAATAAGTACTACTGCCATATGCCTATGATATACAACAACATGCAATATGCTATATCTATTATTGCCAGCTCATTTGTGAACTTTTCTGGAAAGTACTACTGCCACGTGCCTGTGATATATGACATCATATGGCATCATGCAAAATATTAAATCTACTATTGCCTTCTCCCTGGTGAACTATGCTTATAAAGTGTTGCCTGGTATGGTGCTACTTAACTATACCCACCACACAACACTATAGAACTGTGCTTCTACAGTGTTGCCTGGCATAGTGCTACTTTACTATACCCACCACACAACACTATAGAACTGTGCTCCTACAGTGTTGCCTGGCATAGTGCTACTTTACTATACCCACCACACAACACTATAGAACTGTGCTTATACAGTGTTGCCTGGCATAGTGCTACTTTACTATACCCACCACACAACACTATAGAACTGTGCTCCTACAGTGTTGCCTGGCATATTATTGTGTTACTATACTCCACAAGACAACACAATAGAACTGTGCCCTGGCATTGTTGCCTGGCA
>JAECUM010017685.1:0-22500 GCA_016617855.1 Megalonaias nervosa
TGTGATAATTAAAAATGTACTTTAGATTTTTAAATAATATATAACAATTATGGCACCTTATCTTTGTCGAGCCACTCAATTTAGCACTCCTATTTATAATAATATTGTAAAAATAGATAAAGAGAAATTTGAGACTGATAATACAATGAACAGAAAAAGTACGCAACGTAATTTGACATTTGATATTTTGGCAAAATCATTTAAACTGGGTTGTAGAAAGGGCAACAAACGGATCACGTATATCTCATTGTCATTTAACAGATCAGTGTACTAGTGCTAGTAAAATCACCATATACGTTTCACGTTTACTTTTAGACACGAAACTGTTGTCCGAATCCCCATTACCATTACCCATGGGCGCCCGCAGGATTTTTTGCAGGGGGGGGGGCAGTACTTTGTGCAGGGGGGGGTCAGCATTTTTTCAGGGGGGAGGGGCATTTAGTCACGGCCGGGAGAGTTAGTATAAGAAGCAGTCTGAAACTAAAGCTAATATTTATTAAGCGTTTAGAACAGAATCTTGTGAAATATTTTCAGCTTCATTTGCATGATTAAACTTGTCGGAATTTATATATATATTTGCAGTATGATTTCCAGGGGGGTCACGTGACCCCCCTTGACCCATGCTGCGGGCGCCCATGCCATTACCCGATGGAAAAGCTTTTATTTCAAACAGCAGTATTGTGGATTTATAACAATTTAACATAATATACAATTATTTTAATAATTCTCCTTATCATGGTTCGAGATACATGAATGGAATAAAAATCAACTAGCGCTTACTATTAATTTTTATCGGAAAAGATAAATGGATACAATAGATGAAGACAAATTATAATTTTGATTTAAAAAAATTAAAGATTGAAGATTCTGTTGTGATAAGATTAAAGTCACTAATTATATAATAGGAACATTAGTTCAGATGAATATTCTGTATGTATTTAATCAGTGCCGGATTAAACCCTGTGGAGGCCTCTAGGCAGTAGAAATCTCAGCTCAGGATTTACAAGGTATAGCTCACAAACCTGTTCACTTCAATCACGAAACAAATAAACAAGCGCTTATAACTATATCTACAGTTGAAGGTGTTGGCTGAATGTACTTTTTGAAATAGGTTATTACATTTTCTTTTTCTTTCATTTCGTTGCCAAGACTGGACCATTGTTTAAAACTTCAAACAAACAATCTAATTAATGCTAAATTATTTAAACTCACATGACCAGATAATAAAGACAAGTTTGTCCAGCTAATTTTAAAACAGAGGTCGTTAGATTCCCAATTATTGAAGACATTCAAGCTGCTGCTAATTCTTAGTTAACTCAACTAAATTGCTGGCAATAGTTTTCATTACTTGTTTAACTTTGTCAACGAATGACTGTGCAGCTTTTCACCTTTCTCCACCACCAGCACGATCACTAACACCTTTCTCCACTACCAGCACGATCACTAACACCGCTTCCTCCTATAACACCTATAACACATCTTACAAACTGTAATGTGGTTAGCAGTTGATTAATCGGAAATAAATTTGACAATTGATCAATTCTTAAGTACAATAAACTGTATATAAAATGGTAAAAGTCCTGGAAAATATAGCTCTTACTTTATTCTTTTTAGCATGGGATGGAGGAGGTGGATAACTTGGCAACCTTTTAACAAAGACTTTCTAAACTATATTTACTAAGTTTAAAGCTTGGGTTTTACCTAAAGAATGGTTTTATTAGCACGTATCCATTCAGAAAGAGACATAAAGAGACTATTTTAAACAAAATGGAAGTCGATTGCTTTGCCGTCCATTTCTTACAAGAAAGTATTTTTACGTATTACTTACTGTACGGACAAATTAAGAATGGCACAAAACGCGAGTAAATCTTTATGCAAATTGGCAAAACCTTCAACACTATTATATCAGTCGCATTCATAAAAAGTGGATGTCTGATAATACTATTTGATATAGAGAGTGTATGCAGGATATCCCGATGTCTCCATATTTCTTTGTCTTAAGCTCTAAAATTGTAGCTCTTAAAGTAAAATAATTCTGGTGTAGATATAAATTAGAGGGAATATAAATTATGTTGCTGACGATGCTTCAAAAGATGGATTATAGAAGATAATAAAGGCTAATTCGTTTCTATTTCGCAGAATCTCGGGTTGGCGGGATGTTTTCTTGAGTATTGCTCGATCTCCCGCCCATCCTTTCATTGAAATCCCCCAAAGTCACAATCAGATTTGGAAATGTGTTCCTTGATTCTGGTCAAAATAAACTTGATCTAATGTCAGTAATATATTTCAAGTGCTAATTACACTGGTCTACAATTTTTCAGAAGTCGTCTGCTTCAGAGATAAAATGTGCCATTTATTATGGATTTTAATGTGCTGAATTCAAATATGACAATTAAAACAACTGATTGGCTACTGTTTCCAAGATAATTAAGTTTGCATACTTTACGTCTATGAATATTGTGTAAATAGTAGAGTTTTAATCATACATTGTAAACCTAGGTCTTTTCATGTGTTTATGGTTGCTGTACATGATAATATTTCACCTGTCCTGTTTATGTAACACTGTAAACAACAGCAAAAGGATTATATAAATAAAATCTATTATGAAACAAAAGGCAAAAACCTATTATGTATATATAAGTACATAGTTGAGTCCTTTTTCAGTGTCTACTCGGCGCTTCTTGGCTTGTCTCTTGTATTCATTATATTGTCACTGTCCAGCAATAGTCTACAAGAATTGATGGGCTCCATTTGCCCTGATAGCGTTTCTCCGTTGTCGCAATGTCCTGGTGAAATCGCTCGCCGTGCTCGTCGCTCACTGCTCCGCAGTTCGGTGGAAAGAAATCTAGATGAGAGTGCAAATGTATCTTTAGTGACCTGTTGCAACCAAGGCTTTTGTATGCCTTGAGGAGGTTTTCCACCAATTCCCTGTAGTTGTTTGCCTTGTTGTTTCCGAGAAAATTTGTTGCCACTAACTGACAGGCTTTCCATACCGTCTTTTCCTCGCCACGCAGTGCAAGGTCAAATGCATCATCTCGAAGAAGTTCATGAATCTGAGGACCAAGAAAGACACCTTCATTTATCTTAGTTTCACTTAACCTTGGAAATTTTCCACGGATGTAAATGAAAGCTGCTTGTGTTTTGTCCTTGGCCTTGACACAGGTCTTCATCAGACCTAGCTTGATGTGCAAGGGTGGTAACAAATTCTTCCTTGATTCAACAAATGGTGGATGCTGAACACTTTTCCTCCCAGGCTCCAATGACTGTTGGAGTGGCCAGTCTCTCTTGATGTAGTTGGGAATCTCTCGCACAACTATCCCATTCGCAGAGAAAACAGCAATACATTGTGTATCCAGTCTGCAGACCAAGCAAGACAGCAAGACAGCAAGAACCTTCAAATCGTCACAAAGCTGCCACTGATGTTGGCCATGGTTTATGTACCTCATAGGTTTCCTTCATATGGACTGCATGACCAACTGGAATTGATGGCAAAACATTGTCATTATGCAGCAAAACTGATTTAAGACTTGTCTTCGATGAATCAATGAATAGTTTCCACTCATCTGGATCGTGAACGATGTTGAGGGTTGCCATCATACCATCGATGTTGTTGCAGGCTACAAGATAACCTTCCATTGAGAAGAATAGGGCAAGATCCTTTTGACGGTCATGGAACATGGAAACCCTAACATCACCTGCCAGGAGATTCCACTGCTGTAGTCTGGAGCCCAACAGCTCTGCCTCACTCTTGGATAGTTCCAAATCCCCGACAAGGTCATTCAGTTCACCTTGTGTTATGATGTGTGGTTCAGAGGAAGAGAATGGTAGAAAAAAATATGGGTCATGTGACATTGTTGGTTCAGGACTAGAAGTGTCATCCTTTTCCTCTTTTGACTCAAGTGAGAATTATTCTGGTGCATCAGGAACCGGCAGTCCTTCTTTGTGGGGTACTGGGCGTATAGCTGATGAAATGTTTGGATAATGCACAGTCCACTTTTTCTTCTTTGATACACCTTTCCCATCTGGAGGCACCATGCAGGAGTAACAATTGCTGATTTGATCTGTTGGCTCTCTCCAAATCATTTGCACTGCAAAAGGCATAGATTTCCTTTTCCTGTTCAACTACTGGCGAAGACTTGTCGCACAAGTGTTGCAGCACATGTGTGGAGCCCACCTCTTTTCCTGATCTCCAATTTATTTTGCAGCCAAAATAAAAATGATAGGCTTTCTTAACCATACTGCGCTTTTGTGATGCAAAAGTCACTTCACCACAAACATAGCAGAAGTTATCTGCATTGTTCACACAAGTACAAGGCATCTCTGCTCACTTTGGCTAAACAGAAATGTGTCCCTTTGCAAAAGGAAACTCTGAAAAGTAAGAGAGCACGACACTGTATAATTTCTAGAGCTATTATAGGGCAATTTGTTCAGCAGAGTGATGTAAGCTTAGTTCTGATAGCATCATCCATGGCTTCTAGGAATAACATGATGCAATTCATATCATATATGACGCAATACCAGCTTTAGATTGCATCATTCACTGTTTTCCCTAAAAAGCAAGTACTGTCCAAAAAGAGTAGTATATTTATTCATAGATCTAGTCAAAGATGTATTTTAGTCATTTCTGGTTTAAATTGAGATCCCTTCCACTTGTAACTCACTTATCCTCCGCCATTCCCAAGTCTAGGGTCCTATATATTAACCCAGTATTATAGCTTTAAAACTTGAGCCAATCAACAATTTTAAGCATCATTTTCGTTCTCAGTGACCCAGAATTAGTAAAGTTTAACTACATTTATTTCGGAAGCATTTTGGTTGTAGACCAGTGTTATACGAAAGAATAAAACTTGATTTTGTAATATATTTTGAAAAAGAAATATTTTACATGTGGGTTTTAATGTAAAATGGAACTAATTTTAATTCTTTTAAGAAATTTGGACATTATACTTCTGTGCAACATTACAGATAAATCTAGTAATATTTGATCAAGCTCTTCTGTGAAACGGAAACAGAGACCATAGAAACAGCTGCAAAGCTTTAAAATTCAAGGAGGATGAAACGATTTATGTATTTCTACAGAGACAATTTCTATTATGGCTGTATTTTTAAATTTATTTCATAAAAATACAATTATTCATAGCTGTGTGATGAGGTGTCCATTCCGTTGTTTACTCCAATATTGAGTTAAATGCTTCTGCAAGTTGCTCTCCAGACATAGATGAGGCAAAGCATTTTCCACCGAGTCTGATTTAGTATTCTTCTCTTTTGTTCCATACGTTTACAAACGTCTTATTTTAGTAGTTCTATCATGTCGATACTAATTTTCACCACCTGAACTAATTACCTATGCATTTTATGAGGACTGCTGCATCTTACCTGTCGTAAGCAGCTACATGTTTTACTTAATATCGATAAATGCTTTCTACCTCAAGATTCGTATCCTTGCAGTAATAACGTACATTGCTCCATACTGCATGTTAGCTTGCGGGAACACCGACTGATTACGTCCCACATATTGTATTACGCTTTTTGAAATTATGCTGTCAATTTAGTGTTGATAGTTCAATACGTAACCATTGGAGTCTGCTAACATTCGTATGTGTAGGTTGGTCTGTTGTTATGCTAATCAATAAGTATGTAAAACATTACTGTTCAGGACAGTTAGTTAAAATTTTCCGATACAAACGAAGATCTGCGAGGTTTAGAGCAAATACTAAACTGACAATTATATTTTTGCATATATCATATTCATTTCTACATAAAATATTTCGTTTTTTTGTAACCATCCGTTTGCTTCATTCAATGCGGATATTAAGGATGTTCGATATTCCCTTCTTATTCGGAGCCGTGGTGGATCAGTGGTTAGCACAGACTCGCAACAGAAAGGCTGTGGCTTAGAATACTACCATCGGATGAACCGGTGTTTATTACAGCTCTGTTCCCATGGACAAGAGACCGCTCCGGTGGCCTAGTGGTTAGAGCGTCCGCCTCGAATGCGGTAGGTCGCGGGTTCGAATCCCTGCTGAGCCATACCAGATACTTATAAAAATGGTACTAACAGCTGCCTCGCTAGGCGCTCAGCATTAAGAGGTTAGTGTTAGGGCTGGTCGGCCTGGTAAGTAGGGAATATCGAGTGGGGTTCTTAGATAAATCCTTATTTGGACGACAGCATGATTTTTACCCCCTCCCCGCTCCCCCCCCCCCAGGTTAGTCTAAACAAATGCAAAAACAACTTTTTTGAGGCAACAAAATAGATTTCTCAGTCGATTACCTAACTCGAGGACCTATCAAGGAAATCATCGTCGTCAAACAAAATAGGGTTTTGGCTAAGAAACTCCCCTGTATGCCCCCTGCTGAGATTTTTATACAGTCGCTTGTCGAGATATTTTTAACGTCCAAGCTTTTGCTATTATGTAATTCTCATCGTCATGACAGATCAAATATAAGTTAATTTTGCCACTGATGAGAGAACCAGGTTCTAACATTTTAATAAAATTTCCATGTGAGACTATTGTCTTATCAACATAACATTTTTTTAGTTCGTCATCGTCTGTGACCTTTGTGTATTTGTCTTGTAATACCGGAGTGTAAAGATTACCAGTAACACCCGAAAGTGAGTCTGTGATCAAAGCAATCTTACTAAAAGTACTCTGAATTTTCTGTGCGAACCAGAGACAACTTTATCTTGTTTCTGCTTTTGAAATATGTACTATATTTCTCATTGTCAAGCATAACTGTCATATGCTTACCTCGGAAAAGAATTCTTTTCATCTTTAATGTAGTATCCTCTACTGTAATGTCTTCCATTATTTTTTACATTCACATAAAATTTACTTTTACGTATTTCACAACTCTGTTCGTTATCATATCAACAAGTAAATTATCTTTGACTCACAGTTCTTGTATCAGATCTAACATAATGAACTTTTAACCTCTGAGATAAGCTCCAAGCTGATTAAGAATTTTGTTGTAAGTAGCTATTGCTAATTTACACGAAGTATTTTTGTTCTCATATCTGGATCTTTTTGTTTATTACTGATAATATAACACCTGCTCCTGACAATAGCAACAGTAGTGGATTTGCTGTTTCTTCTGCTGATGATATTCCAATTGTTGTGAATACCATTGGGATGTAGTTTAGCACTCTTATTATTTTACTGAATATTTTCTGGCGCATCTGACGCAGTAAAGTTTTTTATGATAGTATTTGTAGTATTTGATCCCTGTCGTTGTCTAGATGAAATATGACTGAAGTCGATTATTTCTTTTCTTGTCATTATGAAACTGTTTTTATAATTATTTCACATGTCGTAGTAAAGGTATTTTCAGCAGCAACATTTTGAATCAGCGTACGAAAATTGCTATTGACAGGATCAGCAAGAAAATCTCTGTACTTCTCATATACTTCAGATGAGATATCATTATATCTGCTATCTGTTAAAATTTTACGATCTGAGGATGAAAATGGAGGATCAAAATTTGTTGGTATTTCAGTAATATCATTGACTCTATCACGATAAATGTCTTCTGTTTATCGATATAACTAACAACATAACATAACTGTCCCAGTTTAAAATTTGTAATTACTAGATATTGCCTGAGAATTGCAAATGTATTTATGTCATTGACGGGTAGGTTTAGGTATCCAGCAATCAACTTTTTAATATATTTGCATTTTGCTTCTGTCAGTAACTTTCCAGCTTCTTTCTTTATAATTTTCATTTGATTTTTTATAACTATGATACGCGTCATAATCTTCAGAAATATTAGTTTCTACAGTTGTAATATCGTCAAGCTCGTTCAACATCATCATATGGCTTAATCCTATGCTCAGTTTCTGATATTGCGTTTAGTACAGTATTAATGTGATATACGTTGTACACTTTTTATCACCGGTGAGAAAGTCTATTAGAACTAGATATGGTGTTGTTAGCAGGTTAGTATCAGTACTATTATCTACCATTTCAAACAATGTCTTTTTATCATAATTGTCCATGCCGAGTGCGCTAAATATTCAACGTTTAGCAAATGTGTCTTTAACTTACTATTTTTAAGAAACTTATTTTTTCTTGTTTCAGCTAGTTTAACTTACTATTTTTAAGAAACTTATTTTTTCTTGTTTCAGCTAGTTTGGCAAGCTCATCATAAATCTTCTTTAGTCGCTTTTGCTCTGGCTTTTTTACCACCATGAAATTTTGTTTTTACAAGGTTCGATGTCATATACAGCGCAGCCCATGTTGTATTATCGTTAGATATTTCTAATCGCCAATTATAAATTCGTCCGACAAGCATTTAGTCGACCTCGTAGTTAAAATTTCCATATTGCTACGGCTTCTGAACACTGTATTTTGATCCAAAATCTAGATGTTTCTCCGTTTGTGATCCCCTCTGATCCGTCATATATAGGGCTGTTGAACACAAACGCATAATTAGGATTATTTCTAGGACATTGTGTTGATGCAGATGCAATAAAACACCAACGATTCTTTGTAGCATCAGCGAGGTATGGAATATGACCGACACTACTTTTATCTCGCTTTGTTCTGCCACGTGCAGCAACTGCATCAACATACTGTTTATTCACAAGATCAGATGCAGCAACATGTATATACATTGAAGTTATCTTGTTATCGCCCATATCGATCGCACCTGTTATTGTGCCTCCTGTTTTTTTTTAAAAAAAATAAGCGGCATCAGCAGCAGTAATTGTACTTGCTGATGCTGCACTTATCTCAGTATCCACGTATTGTTTATTTCTAAGATCAGATGCGGCAATTGCGTTATACGACGATGAACTTTTGCTAACGTACATGTTTAACGTACCTGTCATGGTATAACTGGATTTTATCACAAAATCGTTTTTGACAAACTTTACATTTGTTACAGAATCGTTGCTGGTCAACATTGTATTATTGAGTTGAGTATTAAATATTATTTTCCCGCCCATATCTATATTTCCAGCCATTGTTCCACCAGTTAGTGACAACTTGTTATTATCGACCGCGCTAAGCTGTGCATAACTTACAGCTTGTGTGTTATTTACGTCAGCAGGAGGGTATTCCGTTTCCAGATTTATTACCTGCCATGTAATCGATCCAGTCACTGTTCCACCAATTAGTGAAATATTCCTGTTATCGACCGCGCAAAGCTGTGCATAACTTACAGCTTGTGTGTTATTTACGTTGATAGGTGGATATTTTGTTTCAAGATCTAGCACTCGCTGACCTGACATACTTAAGTTACCAGTCATTGTATCTCCATATTTTTTTGAGATAATTTGTCAAATCTGCGCCAGTTGTAGTTGTTTTTTCTTTTGTTGAGCTTTCGATTAACATACCAAATTTTATGTAATAGCTCATTCTTATTCTTACCGCGCGATAAAATTTAACTTTGACCGCCTGATAAAATTTAGCTCTATAAAATGTAGTTTAATACAGAATGAGTATAATTAACTTTGAAACGGAGTGATTAATCAAACATCAGCGTAACGACGACCTACCAGATTGCCATTCTCTGATAGTAGAACGAACTGGATCGGGCAAAACTAACCTGCCGATGAATCTATTACTTAACGACATCTTTACTGGTTGCTTAGCGAATATAACGAAAAACTAAATATGAACTTGGTGTTGGTGATGATATTTTTGTTATAAAACAACCTGAAGATCTTATTCTAGTTACCGTGCTAGATTCAGACTAGCATAAAATAATTGTGTTTGATGATATCCCGCTAAGCAACAGCGAAAATGAATAAGATAAAATCGTCCTTTTCGCTATTGCGCAACAGCAAATATAATGCAGTTTATCTAGCACAGGATTTCTATAATGTTGATCGATTTATCAGGCGAAATACAGGTTTTTTTATACTGTTTGATTGACTCGACAACGTTGATGTACAAAATATAGTACGAGAGCAATGTGGAGATGTACTAAAAGATAAATTTGCAGAACCTTATCATGACTCTAATGGCCAAGGAAAGCACAATTTCTTTTTATTTGTTAAAATAGCACAAAATTGCAATCACATGTTTAGATGTGGAACAGACAAGTTTTTAGATTGTTAGAGCGATCTGAAAATTAATCTAACAGATACTTATAAAATGGAAGCGAAACGAATAGAAATTTGTTATAACAAGAGCTGCATTTAAGAACAAAGTTGAGCAAGAACGTCACGGGCAACAACAAACAGCAAAAGAAACTGCTAGACTTTTTAGACCTGTGACTGAAGCCGTATTTGTTAAGCAGCAGGATATTTCTGAGGTATCACCAGAAGATGTCAAAAATTATCTGAGAAAGGTTTGCTAGGTAAACTTGAAAAGAGAGAAGAAAATTAAAGAACAAATTACTGAAAAAAAATTGAGGGACAAACTGAAGCTGAGGAAAAAGTGCTACAAAATTTGGGGAACAAGAACAGAAACAAAAAGAGTTTATGGATAAAATAGAGGATAATCGAGAACTTATTTTTTTTCAAAATACATATGTACGATAAAATAAAAGATTTTGAATATGATGAATTTAAGGAAGAGTATACTGACAAAAAAGTTTTTCCTCTTAAAAAATTAAAGTCTTGGAGTATGAATAAAATTTCTGAATTACAAAATATTCTCAGAAAATATCAGAAGAAACAAAAGAGTCTAAAAATACTCTTGAGAAAGCAGAAACACATGTCAATGCTCATGATGCTTTTATTTTATTTCGATATTTTCTTATTTTTAATATTTATAGTGAAGTTACAAAAAAATTTTAAAAATGTAAAAGGTTATGACGCACGATATAATTTTAATACTTTAGCTGCTAAAGTGAATGATAGATATATAAAAGGAAGATCAGGTTCTGGCGTTAAGATCTATAACTCTCAAGCTGAAATAGTTGATCGACTGATGCTATTAATTTTATAAAAAGAAGCCGAAATGTAAGCACAGAAATCGACAACGAAATTGTTGAAATTTTAGATAATCTCAGATCAAAAGGTTATCTAACATCCGACGAATGTTATATTTTTACATAGTGATCTTATCACGGCGAATTAATTCGCGGCGATTTGATTTATTAATCGCAAAGCAGTCCGAGTTTTATCTGTCGGATAAAATAAGAATGTTATCAACTACATTACTAATTGATTCATCTCAGACTACGGCAGACAGTGCAGACTTCTCTGTTATTTATAATCCAAAAATCAAACTTAATAGAGATAATCAATACGAAATAGGACTAGTATCAGCTACTGTCTAGCACTCAATGGCAAATGTGAAAACCAGCATCAATGATGATCTCACATTCGGAGTAAGAACAAGATGTAATATCGTATGGAATTCTGTTAATACACCGCAAGGCGCTTACAACGTTACAGATCTAAACAAAACAATAAAATATCTTGTAACCGCTGGCAGCAGAGGTATCTCATCAGATAATTTTGAGCTCATTCCAAACTATAGCTCATTACGATCAAGAATAACACTAAAAAACAACTTGTTCATCGATCTTAGTAAACAAGATACAATCGGATCATAACTCGGATTCAATAAGCAACAACATGGATCTGCAACAGTTGCAACAATACCGTATGAAAGTGAATCAGCTGTCAGCATCACAGATGGAAACACAATTTTGATAAACGGCTCGATCGCATCTGTATCGTATTCAGTACGATGTAGCCAAGGGCAAACAATTTATTCTTTTAGTCCTGATGTTACACCAGGTTCGCTGATGCAAGTAACTCCATGGCAAATAATATATTATCCGATTAATGTTGAGAAAACATCCTCAGTAACAATGACGCTGACCGATCAATCAGGGCGACAGCTCAATCTCAATAACGAAATTGTAACATATTATCCACACTTGAGGTCCATCAGCTAGCTGATGGAGTGAGCTCTGATCACCGGGATGAATTTTATCAGGGAGTTTTGTATTAAAAAAATGTGACAATGAATGATCTTCCTATTCTAAACGCTTCATCTCTTTCCGGACTTTGTCTTCGGACTGTCCTCGTATGTTCCTGGGAGCAGTTTCCCTGAATGACAAGATTACCACTAAGCCTCTATATGTATCACTTTCTATACATATATAAAATTCTCTCACTTTCGTTACTCAGAAAGCATAAACTAGCTATCCAAACACTGCATAAATTCTGACATAATGTGACCTTAACGATTAATGGTTCTTACAACTTTAGGCTGTATTTCGAGTAAGGTACAATCGTTATCTCTAGTTACACGCCCCTGTAATATACATCCAAGTGAGACATAATTCAATAGATCACCACTCTCGCTTCCAGCAGCTGACCATAAATTAACACGTGAGCGGTGAATCTAACATTCCCTTATCTCTTCGCATACGCTACCACAATACTCGTTAGACATCCAGTCTAGGCAGCTCCACTCAATAAGATACATGCTCGATTACTATTGCATACGATTCACTAAATTCTAGCTCACAGCAATCCCTAACCTACAAGATTATTTAAACATTACAAAATCATATATAAATATGCAATTATCGTTAACTCAAGATAATCAGTATCGTCCTAACAGACAAAGGAAATTAATTCATATAACCCTATGAAATCGTGCACATCTGAAAATTTGGATCGCATGCAATCAGTCAATTCTATCAATGAACTAGTAACTGTAAAATTAAAGAAATAAATTGCATAACAACTTTAGCATATCAACAGATTTCCATGAAATCGAATAAACGATACATAGTATGAATCCTAGTCATATCAAGCACATATGCATAAACAAGACAAATAAAACAGAAAATGATATGAAAATTAAAATTACGTACCTTAATGTTGTTCTTTTCAGAAATTGTGCGTCCTAGCACTAGAGCCTGTCTTTTCTTACAAGACAGCCACCTGGTCCCTTTTTTACTTGTTTAACGAGGAAAGCACTATACTTTAGGTTTCCCCGGAGCCAAATCTTGTCCCTCTCGCAGGAAATTTTGGACTAAAGAATTCGACCAAGGTCGTTACTTATAAATTCAACATTACTTCCAAGGTGTGCGCCTTAATTTAAACTGACCAATCGAAATCAGCGGTTCTTAATTTTTCCCCAAGATAATTATTTCTTTCGTCAGATTTTGACAGCCTAGAATCTGAGAAATACGATGCATATCAACTTCCATTTGAAAATGACTATTTGACATGGGATTCACCTCAAACGGTTATGGTTGGTAGCTCTAATGTTACTTTCTCAGGACAGTGTTACGATGCCCGAGTCAATTCTCAATGAGCCGTAGATGCTGGCCTTTCAAGTTTAACACTGACATGAAGAAAAGGTCGAAGTGACCCTTCACAGAGACCTTGCTGGTTTGACTGTAATAAAATTTTAATGCACAATGAATTCAATTTTAAGGTTCCATTCTTATTCAAAATTCGACACATTACAAATATATTATACACGAAATAAACTTATCGCCGGTACAAGTTAAAAAACTAACACAGGCTATCGTTAAACGACAGTCTGTTTCGCTGAAGATAGATTTCGGGACGCAGAGGGATCCACAGCCAGTAAAACTGCTGTTAACACAAAGACAAATCAATAAAAGGCGAATGCAAAAACCTTTTATCTTATGTTTATCAGCAGCACATGTTACTGCAATGGCCAGATCACAAGCGATCCGGCGAGGATTTCTGGGACTTATACTAGCAACTATTGCAGACACGGTACTACCTAAATTATTGCCAGTACTAGGAAAATTATGTATAGCTGCAGCATCAGGTGGCATATCAGGTGCGACAGAATAGGCTGTGTACGGTGATGGAATCACCCGTGATGGAATCAAACAATTTGTGTAAAATGTGAAGCATTTCACTTTTATCTAATAACAGTAATAAAAAATGCCTGAAACACGAAGCGCTCGGAAACGTAAAACTACTAAAACTAAGGAGAACCGAAGCGCTATCAACGACAACGAACCGCAAAGCGGTCAAAGGCGGATTCATGGGTCCGCTGCTGGCAGGAATAGCGGAAAGTCTACTTCCGAATCTACTATGGATAGAGTGGGGAAATGCAATCACAGACCGCAAAACAGTCCACACGCAAAACGAGAGGAAAAGGACTGATGCTGCCAGGTACCCGCCGTTAAACAACTTTAAGATTCTAGATAAACTGAAAGATACTAACGGATTCAACGGAGTATTTTCAAAAGATGAGTTCTCATCACAACCCGGAGAGCTCCGCTTTCTGCTGACAACAGCAGATGGCTGCCGAAGTTGTGTTATAAATTTTCAAACTTTTAATGATGGATCTGATACACATTGGGTAGGTCTTTACAATAACAACTACTTTGATTCCGAGTGATGTTATCAAACAGTATGTTTTTGCAGTCGCAAAGTACAAAAAAAGACCCATAAATTACTCTTCTAATCAACTTCAGCCAGTTGGAACTGCAGCTTGTGGATATTACTGTGTTATGTTTATCAAACAAATATCCAGGAATGCAAAGCATTTCACGGGTGAGTTTCTGAAATTTATATTGCAATTTACACCTAAACTGAACTTTGAAAATGACAAAATTGCAATTTTATCTAACATAGCAGTATAAAAATGATTACGCATTGCCTTAAGTGAAAGGTAAACAGAAAATACAAACGAAACTACGAAAACAACTAAAAATAACAGACTAATGCGGAAATGTGTTTGTGCTACCTGTGGCAGAGAAAAGAGTATGTTTCGTAAACAAGCTAAACTGAGTAACTCACTACCTGGAGATCATCGAACGCAAAGAATTCCTAATGTCATTTTAGTCGATGATTAAATTATAAGATGAGCTGCAAATGGAAAGCTGAGTACGATCTGTGTATAGAGCAGGACACAATAATAACTTAATGTCAGTGTTGTAATCAACGAGCTGTAATCGGATCCGGCTTAGTTATTCACAAGTTAATTGGCAAATTACCGAAACCCAGCGGAGGATGGACATTGCCAAAACATAAGTACACTGGACCATGGAACCCGCTCGATAAACAACTTGATGAAAATGACAACCCAGTACCGGGACAAGAACCTTTCAAATCAGCTTGACTCAATTGCAATGTGTCATGACATATGTTACCATAACAACGAAAACGAAAACCTTTGTTGTGATCGTGTTATGCTTGACGAACTAAGAGATATGAAACCGAACGAAATACGAGAGCGAATTGATCGTAATCTAGTGCAAGGTATTACTGCAGCAAAATATAAACTTGAACTAGATAAGACGCATGCCCGTCAGCCCCGGTTCGGTGAAAATATACTTTATGACACCGGTGTGCAAAGCACTCTAGCACCTGAACTGCACAAACCAAAATAAAAACGTTTCATCGACGAAAGGTTGTTGCAAACGCAGATGATGGCATTTGGGTGATAGATCTTGCTGATATGTCAAACATTGCACAGTACAAAGACAACAAAAGATACATGATGAACGTAGTTGACATTTTTAGTAAATACGCATTTAGCATACCTGTTGCAAATAAAGCAGGAAAAACGATAACTAACGCTTTAAGAGGTCTTATTATCAACACAGAATGAAAACCAAATGTACGGAGTTTTTTATAAGCAATTCGAGCAGTTTCTAACGCAGAACAATATCAGCAAGTATGTCACTGGTAATGAGGAAAAAAGTGTTATAGTCGAGAGGTTTAATCGCACGTTAACAGAAACTATCTGTGAGCAACTCACAGCTAAAAACACTAACACTAACAGGTATGTTGATGATCTGCCATAGATTGTATCAGATTACAATAACACTAAACATAAAACACTTGGAATGTCGCCCAAGGAAGTAGTTAATAACCCGTTATTGGTGAATAAGAATATGTGCCGAAGAAACAAGTTTATTATAGGCGATCGGGTTGGAATTTCGTTAGTGAAGAAAACATTCGATAAAGGATTTATTTCAAATTGGTCAGAGGAAGCATTTGCTGTGGATAAAATTTTAATAACAATACCTGTTACGTATAAGCTAAAGGATCTAGCAGGAGGAGAAATTACTGGAAGTTTCTACAAACAGGAGCTGCAGCGGACAAAGCAGGAGACATTCGTCATCGAGCGAGTAATAGCAAGAAAAGCGAAGTTTGGTCAAATGGAGAGGTTATAGTGACAGTTTTAATAGTTGGATACCAACTAGTGAAATCCAAAAATTTTTGATTAAATCGTGTGATGCATAGCATCAAGCGATCCAATCAAGTCACAGTAAATTTTTTCGTATTTCAAAAGGACAGACTTCCATTTCACTTGCCTGCCTGTTGTTAGATCCGTCATCAGGTTAAAAATCTTAACGAACAGAAAATCAAATTTTATGGGGTTTTTTGACGACCATAAACTTCTAGCTGTCCACGATTCATAAACGGCTTTAACATCTCCCTGAATATCTGATGCACAGAAATAGTAAAATTAAACTTTTTAATCTTTTTAGCAAGATGATATTTTGCATTGTACCGTGATTGCGCTGCGATATAAACTTATTCATCTTCTGGTACTATACCTGGTTCATCAGCAAATTTACCCTCGACGACAGGAAATATATATGTTTCTAGATCGAACTTTGAACTGTTAACAGTTGTTGGACTGCTAGTAGTATTGGGATTCTTCGAATTTTGATGTAAGTCACACTCCGAGTGTTTGTTCTCTACAGTATCACGATCGACATCAGTGTAAAGATCTGACAACCTTTTCATCAGAGACATATTATTTATAAGACTTTTATCTACTGTAATAAAATGTTATATGAAATAAGAAGCATCGTCAGAGCTCAAATCTTAAAAATGAACCTGCTACTCGACGCTGATATTGTTAAGCAATAAAAAAAATTTAAAACGTATGTGAATTTTATTTTGAATATGATCCTTATTCGGCGTTTAATGTGATACTGCCAGATTCTGAGGTATCAGAACCTGCAGATACAAACAAAATATTTGTTAGATATGATAAAGACACCGTGATGAAGTGGGCCCTCTGTTGCTTGACGAAGTAAGATCTCAGAAACTTTCTTAGGATAGATCTGTAAATAAACTGCTAGCAGTTCAATTTTGTGGTGATTATTAAGATAATGTGATGATTCCTTATCAGCTATACGCGGCGACAGCAACGTTATAGTAGAACGAGAAAAATATAATCTGATCCTGCTCAACAGCGTCGACGTTGATATGGCACGATCCTAGTCGAATACGATATGGAAACGTCAAACAAATACGTCAATTATTGTCTGACAAACAACAACGTCGAACAAATATTAAACAGCAGGTGATTCGTATTGAAAGAAGATTCTGTCTCCGCTTGTTTTTGAAAAAACTGATTTTGTAGTACCATCAGTGAGAAATCTGATTGCTCTAGGGTCAATATTAAAATGTTTTGATGCTGCATATACTGATGTGAATTGTACTTCTTCACCTGTAGTAGAGTTGTTTGCTATATCAGGTCTGGCAGGTTGCCTAAGATTGAATCGTCCTCTTCCACGCATAATATTTTCTTTCTGTCTTACAAAATCAATATTCTCATGTCGATTATTAATTTAATTCTGTTTCTATAATCTACAACTAAGCCACTAGAAATCAGACCATGAAACACTTCGTAAACAAATCTATGCGATTTCTAACAAACTTGATTAGTATTAGCTCCTCGAATCATCACGTTCAAGTAACCATGATTATTAATATTTCCAACAACGTTTTTTGCTTTAATATTTCTGATAATTCCTTGTTTGCTAGCCTCATACATATTATAAACAGGATGTGGTTGAAACTCATCCTGTAACTCAAGCTGGCGATATTATTGTCTATTACACTGCCATCCACATGAAAAACTTACATCCCCTTTGGAATATCATCGTTAAACAGCGTCCATATAAACTCGTGCAAAAACATTTCTTAAGGCTCTCCATCATCTTCACATTTCACTCGAACTGTACAACCAGCCGGAGTCAAAATTCCTAGAGATTGTTTTGTTCGAATGTTTATCACAACGCCAAGCTCGTTGCCAGCAAAGTGGCTATATCTATAATGAACAAAGAATATTTCCTGACACCTTGCAAGGTCCTTCAAGATAAAAGGCTGATACAAATTTTGTATCATTATTTTATTGTGTTTTTCTAATCTCTAACTGATAATTTTCATATCAAACTAAATGTACAGAAGTGTAAAAGAATAGATATAGCGATGTTAAAACTTGCTGATATCGCAAATAGAAGTTTATTCTCGACAAAAAGATATCAATCTAAAAAAAATTGCACCTGCATTTGCTGGGTTAGACAACAGCTTTAAATCTGATAATCAACTTTCACTAGTAAATTTCTCTGCCAAAAACCTGTGTCATCTACTTCTGCCAACAATTAAATCTGAGATTGCCGCGCACAAGGGTCAAAAGATTATAATTCAGTTTTATGTTCAGTTTTCTAAACTAAATATCTCTTCGGGGATTCAAGAACCCAAGCAGTTTGATGCAGAGACGCCTGCTTCTCAACAAGAACGCAAGGAATTTGCTGATTCTTATATCATATCAAGATCTCGTCGAACTTTAACTGGGACAGATTTGATGTCTTTGTCAGATAATATATTTCAAGAAATATGGGAAAATATCGATGAATACTCAGCATCAGGATCACGTTGGATATTTGATAAAATGACAGAAATAGTATTTCACTTTGAAATATAATCCACTGCGAGGTAGCTTATATGTCGAGCTGCCAACTAAAATAAAAAACTCAAAAATGTTGTGTAAATATACAAGTACTTTCAGTGGGCTATATTATCAGCGTTATTTCCAGAACGAGATCATCCTTATCGGGTATCGAATTATATTTGTCATGTTAACAATCTAAACTTTAGTAAGTCTGACTTTCCTGCTGCTGAGGATCAAATTCCAGAATTTGAAAATAAAACAATTTATAGTTTACAGGAGGTATTAACGTGTTTGGTGTCGATGATGAATCATAAAAGATATATCCCAGATACATCAGCGATCGAGCATCACAAACAAAAATAAATTAATTTTTTTTATAAAAATCATTACGCGTAGATAAAAATATTTTAACGGGCTAGTCGGAGGTCAGTATAACAAGCATAAAGAAAAGAAATATGTTTGCGTCAGATGCCTGCACGGCTGCAAAGACGAAAACATATTAAAGTTTACAAACCACAGACACAAGATGAAAGTGCCTTTTGTTATTTACGCAGATTTCGAGTCTATTTTACTTCCAGTGCAAGGAGCAGAAAATAACCCTGTTAAATCTTCGACAAGAAAAATCCCAGAATATATTCATTGTGGAGTAGCATATAAAGTTGCCAGTGCTGTTGATAAAAGCTCATTAAAATCAATAAAAATTTATCGCGGAGCGAATCCTGCTGTTTGGCTTCTGAAAATCTTATCAAACAGGTTAATGTCATCAGGATGTTACTCGCCAAGACAACAGCGATGATGAAACCGCTCACAATAAAACAAGAAGCTGATTTTGCAGGAGCAAAAATATGTCATATTTGTGAGCAGGCGCTTGCGCCTCAAGATCTTGTAAAAGATCACCGTCATATTACTGGTAAGTATCGCGGTCCAGCACATGACAAATGTAATTTAAAAAACATACCGACCAGATTTTGTTCCTGTTGTCTTTCACAATTTTCGTGGTTATTATTCTCATATTATCGTTGAGGCGTTTGGCAACAAGGATATAATAAAGCAAAAGATTTATCAGGCACTTTTCTTACTGCAATCCCATGATCAGCACCATTCACAAGCTTCAATGGAATGACCACCACTAATATGATGTTCATGCTATGTTGTCTATGCAGACAAGTAGCAAACTAACCAATCAGAAGGTTACTTACCACTTGTCATATAATAAAACAACTCAACATGAACAGTAATCAGGGTAGCTTCATTGCTCAGAGTGAACACAACTCGAACAGATAATCCTTGTTCAAGGTTGCCAAATTGGCTAAATATGTGTAAAATGAGAATAACACAATAATTTCAACTGATGACTTTATTTCACTCATCAATGAACACTAATTACATAAAACAATAAAATATCCACTTCTGCCTAATTAAAACATCAAATATAAAATCATAAAATATATGATCGTGCTACATTAAGATTTATTGATAGTTTGCAGTTTATGGAAGTATCGTTAGATGAGCTTGTAAAAGGCTGCGATAAGTTTGATAATTTGACTAAGCATTTCGGTAAGAAATCAAATTTACTGACACAATTAGTATCTTTCCCTTCGAGTACCTTGATGATTGGAACAGATTTGTTGAAACAAGTTTACCTCACAAAGATAAGTTTTATTCTCGTTTAAATGGTGAGAGTGTCAGCGATGATGCTTATGCTAAATCGATCTGGGACTCGTTTGACTGTAAAAACTAAGGTGATTATCATGACTTGTATCTGATCACAGATGTGTTGTTGCTCGCAGATATATTTGAAATTTTCAGAGAAGTCAGCGCTGACAACTTACGGCCTTGACCCAGCTTGGTATTATTCAGCACCGGGACTAATCTGGGATGCATTACTAAAACATAGCCAAATAAAACTAGAACTATTAACAGATCCTGACATGTTCTGTTTCATCGAGTGTGGAATCAGAGGCGGAATACGTGTCTAAACAAAACTGTATGCTAGCGCCAACAATAAATATTTACACGACCACGAAAAGACAGCGCAATCAAGTTTTATAGTTTATCTCGATTGCAATAATCTTTATAAATATGCAATGTCTGAGTCTATGCCGTATGGTGGTTTCAGATGGATCACTGAAAAACAGTTTTTTTTATGAAAGTGATAAAATCGTAACAGACGATTTTAGTTATTTTGTTGAAGTTGATCTTGACTATCCTTTTGAGCTTCATGATAAGCATAATGATTATTATCCATTTTGTCTAGAATCAATACTAATCGACTACAGTTTATTATCAGAAAAACAACAAAATTATTCTCAGTGTAAATCTATCACAAACAAACTAGTTCCCATTCTGCTTGACAAACGGAGATACGTTTTCCATTACAAAAATCTGAAACTTTCACTTGATCATGGTCTTTTATTAAGAAAAGTTCATCGTGTGCTTAAGTTTAATCTGCCATGTTGGATGAAAGATTATATCGACGTTAATACTAGCCGAAGAGCACTTTTAAAAACAGAATTCGAAAAAAAAACCCACCTTTTTAATCTCATGAACGACAGCGTCATGGGCAATACCATGGAAAATATCAGAAAGAGAGTCAATATTGAGATCATTAATAACGTGGAACGTCGTAATAAACTTGTTGCATCTGATGGTTTTGTTAGCATGAAATTATTTAATTAAAATCTAGTAGCCGTTCATAAAAGAAAGATAAACTTGAAGTTATACAAGCCAGTTTATGTCGGTATGGCAGTACATGAGATATTAAAGAAGTTAATGTACTGGTTCCACTATGATTTGTTAAGGTTAAGTGGCCTAATGCAGAGCTGTTATTTACTGACACTGACTCGCTAATGTACAAGATAAAATCTGATGATATTTATCAAGAGTTTTACGATAGCTGAGAATTATTTGATCTTTCAGAGTATCCAAAAAACAGCGGATTTCACTGTCACAATAACAAAAATGTTATAGGAAAGTTTAAGGATGAAACAAATTTTATTCCTATGGCTGAGTTTACCGGATTGCAAAATAAAATGTATTGCTTAAAACTGTCGGATAATAAAGTTAAAAAACGAGCAAAAGGCATCAAAAGAAATGTAGTAGATAAGGTGATAGGATTCGATAATTATAAGGCTGCGCTAGATGGATTTAGTGGTTATGTTGAGATGATGGCAATAAAATCTAATCTGTGTAATTTTGATGATGTTCTGATGGCATTAACACATTCGCGTTAGGATATAAAAGTCTTTTAGTGTTGTCTTTAGCAAGGTGGATTTTTTAGATTGGTTATTACAGTAAATTTTGCATGAATGTCAAAAATAGGTAATATTAAAATTGCATGACTGTGTAAAATCTTAGTCAGACCTCTATTTTATTTGACGACAATGGTGATTTCCTTAATAGGCCCTCGAGTTAGGTAATCGACTAAGAATTCGATTTTGTTGCCTCAACAAAGTTGTTTTTGTATTTGTTTAGACTAACCTGGGGAGAGCGGGGAGTGGGTAAAAATCATGCTGTTGTCCAAATTCAAAATTGAGGTTTGGCTAAGAAACCCCCTTGATATCCACTACTTGGTATCAGGATAATGTGACTGCGTGGGACATCATGTTCCATGTCTGCGGCATGATGCCCCATTGCTAGACATCACTATAAACTGTCACACTGCAGACATCGTAGCGATATGACTAAAGTACGAAAAGGTGGAAACGGTAGGAAGACTAGACGGTACGATTATTGAAACCGTTTTGAAAAAGAACGCCACTGTATTATACGAAATGATATACTGACCCGGTTACACAGAAGCGATTTGAACAGTTGTTTTCAATTTTTAGAACCTTTTAATCGTTTTAATAGAATTTACGAGGAACTGATCAACCTGAAAGTTCAATTAAAG
>JAECUM010017685.1:27500-29675 GCA_016617855.1 Megalonaias nervosa
ATAGATAGACAGACAGACAGACAGATAGATAGATAGATAGATAGATAGACAGACAGATAGATAGACAAACAGACAGATAGATAGATAGATGGATAGACAGACAGACAGATAGATAGACAGACAGACAGACGGATAGACAGACAGATAGACCGAACTTATAAAATCATTCTATGATACATCTATAGCAACCCAGTCCATCACACTGTGCGGCCCGCGGCCATGTAGTCGGTCCTTTTGAAAATATGTATTTTAATTAATATGGATAATAAGTAATAAGGGCTTGTTCCTACGCATGCAGCCCACTTCCTTAAGCATTTGATCTGTTTTGGCCCTCAGCCAAAAACAGGTTGAACGCACCAAATCAAGGATGTGCAATTTCAGTGCCATTTCCCTTAGATACATAGATACATAGGTACATACATACATACATACATACATACATACATACATACATACATACATACATACATACATACATACATACAAGCCAGAAACCTGATTAAACATTTTTTGAATTAGTTTATTTACCCTTAAGGAATGACACTGAAAGCACACTAATCGCAGTGGAAAATGAGATAACGTCAAACATGACATATTTCATGCAGTAGTTAAACAGTTTAAAAGCTATCTCGCGTATATGACGAGTCAAACTGCAAACAACAAAGATCCTGATCTGCCATAGCATAATGCGCCTGCAGATCAGGGTCTATGTTGTTTGTTATACTGATTACTCCTAACAAACTGCACAGACCCGGATGTACCGGCACATTATGCGACGACAGATCTGGGTCTGTGCAGTTTGAAGTTGGACTCGCTTTATAAGCGAGTATAGACGGTAACTCTTCTAGAACGTTGTCTCAGGGAAATGTTCAACAATGTGTGAAAATGTGGAATCACGCCTTTAATATACACTAATAAGATTTGGACGGTAGTTAATATTTCATGACACACTCCTGTGGCACCAAATCAAGACATAATCCTGTGGCCCCCATTCATGACATACGCCTGTGACACGCATTTCATGGCATATTCCTGCATCCCCGTTCATTCCATTACTCTATAGCCCCTGTTCATGACATACTCCAGTGGACTCTGTGCATGACATACTCCTGTGGACTCCGTGCATGACATACTCCTGTGGACTCCGTGCATGACATACTCCTGTGGACTCCGTGCATGACATACTCCTGTGGACTCCGTACAACTGAGGTATCAAAGTTGTTCTGTTATCGAAAGTTACAAATGATCACTGCTTTTCTTAGAGACGATTATCTGATGCAACTATTTGTTGTTATGACCTTTTCTGTAAAGGTCATTAGCAGATTATTTCAAACCTTAGTGGTCATAAATTTACTCGTGTGGCGGTAAGCTGGCAGCTTGTCCTAAGTATTTCAGCCAAACTGACACTTTCAAAAAGTTATCCGGATAATAAGTCAACAAGCAAATTGTTATATTGAATATCGCAGACAACCCGTTATCTGCTTTTTTTCATTGTTATATTGAATATTGCAGACAACCCGTTATCTGCTTTTTTTTTCATTCATGTCTGTCTTATTAAACCATTTTTTAAATTCTGTGAATTCGATTCAATTAAATATAAATTATCTTCCACTAGGGTCACCAAGATATCATTTCAGAAGGGTTTATCACAAACTGTAATCGGTTAAGGGTCATTTGAGATGAACTTGATCAAACGTATTTTCTTATATTGAGTTTCAGAACGTATCAAAATCGAGTGAGCTCTATTAAGATATTCAGCACAAATGCAGCTCGATTTGTACATATTTTGAGTTTTTATTTGCAAAATAGATTTACACAAAGCGCATTATTTTAAATACAAATAAATACATGAATAATTGCTTTACAGAAACAAGAACGTAAACAACGTAAGTTTCTGCTGAAGCATTTATTATGGCACGTTATTCACAAATTTGGAGAAGATTCTTCCATATATATTTGCGTAAAAATAAAATTTCATTTGACAACGAATCACTACAGATTGGTCATCAAATTCATCTAATTTCATCAATTCTATTGCCTTTATATACAGAAGAGACGTGTGACTGGACCACATGCTTTCGCAACTTAAACAAAGATCCCCTCTTACATGTATTATACAGTTCAGTACAGGTGGAGCCATTAAGCTTGTAATGTTAACAATATCATACAAAAGAC
>JAECUM010017686.1:0-25935 GCA_016617855.1 Megalonaias nervosa
TATATATATATATATATATTTCCCCATGCATGTACGTGTGTGCCTAGGTAAAATATATTTGCAGTTTCCAAAGATTATCTTTTGGTATAGGTTTTACACGTTAGGTCTCAGTATCTACCATTCCTAGTGTTGTTACGAAATCGATATGAAGGACGATAATGATTTTTGCATGGTGTCAAAGACGTTGCAATTAAATAAGTTCCTTGTTCGTAGCGCTGGGCTAGTATACTTTTTGTATCATTGTGTTAATAAACTGAAATTCACTTATTTTGTCGCAGTTTAAGGGAAAAAATATTTTCAAATATTTACTAATCACAGATTATACATTAGTTACGTTGATCTAAATATGACGAGACATAAAACACTTGAGTTACTGAGTGAAGCCTATTTAAAGCATAAGTCATCTTTTTCTTGCTTTTAATAATCAACAGTGAAACGGATGCAATACTCAATGCTCAATTAACAATTATTTTACCATAGCTCTTCACCAAACGCCCCAGAATTTACTTGTACAGGCCACGAGTGGCGTTATAACTTCAAATAACTGTTTACCACCGTGTCCCATTCCGCAATTTTCTAAAATTATTTCAACTGTTCTTAATGGAGCTGGTTTATACCTTCGTTTAATACTTGAACAAATGTTATTTTCACTCACTGTTGCATGCAAAAATCGTCGGCAGTGGGGAACCCGTTTTAACTCCAGTTCTCTGGCCATGAATGCGACCACGAGCATCTTGTTTATAGTTCAAATTCTCTCAGTATCGTCACAGTTCAGGTGAGTCTTGTGAGGGGCTAGTAGATATGACATAACTGTTACAAGCTGTAGAATAACTTCGGTACATGATATGACATATCTATTAAGTTGATATCCACCGTTTTCCCTAGAAGATAAGTTTATTGCAAATAATAAAACCGCTCTCACAGGCAAATTCTTAAGTGGGGCAACACACACACACACACGCACATACACACACACAATAAGGAAACCAAACGTACCATTAACCTATCCAATGACCTTTTCCCTACCAATGATCTTGACCCACCCTTGTGCAATGGACTTGGACTATATTTTCACAATGCGCGAACCTGGGTTAAGTTTCATCAGACTATCGGTACAGATTTTTAAGAGTCAGTCTGCATAAGGAAACTACCCACTGATTATATTAGTCCTTAATGCATCTATAGTGGTTGAAAATTTATGCTCGTACATAGGCAGAAATCACTTACATTTCCTTTGTTGTGGCCGTGACCTTAAGGCATGAGTCGTGGCTGTTGCAGCTGACACTGTCTAGCCATGTTATATATATGATTAATATTTTGTGAAGCTATCCTCGGTGATTAAAAATGTATACTTAGATAAGTATACAAATCAGTTATATTTGTCCTTTGTGTAGCGTTGATCATGATACGGGGGGAGCGGCAGTGGTGTGCAAAACAATGACGATACATGATGAAAATATGTAGTTGGAAGAAAGATACATACAGAAAATAATGTGAGTTCGTTTATTATTGTGAGTTTCAATTATCACTTGTTTATCAAAAATGACATTTTCTTTGGTGTTTAAACAGCAGTGGAGTTATTAGACCGATTGTTAAGGTGCGTTGCCTCCTACGTCCTTTTTAACTTCTATCTTACCCTTCTTGCTCACTCAAGCCCTAAAACAAAAACGGTCCATATTTACTTCTGAAGACAAATACCCTTAGCGCCAGTCGCATTAAAATCGTACAACTGCAATGGACAACCCACATCCTTCCGTCCGTGATCTTAGAGGGCACGTACAATGGACTTATCTTGCTTGAATATCGGTTTCTTCCTGTGAGGACTCGTCATTACGATAAGCTGAGAGAGACCATACTTGTCAGCACGTGAGTTGGCATGTTTTTCCAAACAAAATACAAGTCACGATGTGGTAGTCCGATGATAGTCAACCGTCAGAAGTGGCTAGATAAGCTTTTGAAGAAGCCGTATTTCACTTTAATTAATCTGGTGTTTTCTAAACTAGTTAAGTTATTGGGCTTTCATTCTTTCTAATTCCGCAGCCATTGGTCATATCGTATCATTTTGTTTCGGACTCCTTTGCAGCAGCCAATGTCTCTTTGCTTTCCAGGGACAAAATATAACTTGATTTTATTTAACTGCTCATTGTTGTCACGGAATAAGGCAAGAAAATAATTTGGTAATACCTTAGAACAATTGTGGGTAATTGGTTTCTTAGATGCATACAGTGTTACCAAGGTAGTTCATCTTTCTATTTTATGACTGGGCAATACGTGCATCTAGCCGTTGGTTGCTAGCGTCGAGATACCCATATAGCACGATTTGCAAGGGTACTTTACCCCTGGTCGTGTACATTTTTTATCTGTGCTTATAGGATACATATTGTCTTATGCTACACGGTGATCGCCTGGATCTTGTCAGGAAGTGTCAATGCACTTACGACTTACTACAGCCATAGGGCTTTTTGGATGGATGGGCAAGAAGAACCAGAATGGTGACGGCATGACCTGGAGTGCGGCAGAGTAGCCATTAAACTAAATTCAGCTGACGGTGTATCTGTTACTTCATGACTGGAAGTGTACGATAGGAATTCCGGATTATAGAGAAGGCCAAGGAATAGTGATGTGAATTCCGAACTCTGAATAAGGGTAGTATACACTGTTTTATGTTTACAAGGAACTATAGTTGTAAGAACCATGCTTATTTCTCCAGGGCATAGGATTGTCTAATTCTGAAGAAGGTCAAGAAATAGTGATATATTTTCCGAACTCTGAATAAGGGCAGTATGCACTGCGTTTCCTTGACAAGGTCATATGGTAGTATGAAACATACTTATTTTTCTTTGTATCATATGATTGTGTGAACCCTAATTATATTTCTTTGTATCATATGGTTGTATGAGCCGTGCTTATTCCTTATATAGATATAGACATTTGTGCATGTATGAACCATGTTCATATCTGTTTTATATATGAATGTTTTCTCTTTATAACCTGTTCGATATTGTAGTCTTATATCATATGTTTGTGAATCACTCACATCGTGTTGTTATCGCTCGGCCCAAAACTTCATTCAGTTACAATCCTGTTACAATTGTAATGTTGTATTGCAAACATACATACCGCAATTCCTATGCATGCATTGCAAATTACACAAGCATGAATCAATTAGGATGAGTCACTTATCTCCGCACAGGTAAGCGACAATTAAGATAAAGTTTTTAATTCATACCCAAGTCAGGAATTAGAAAATTACGCATTGCCGATGTCGGCTAATTAACTTTCCTGCCATCCACGCCAGTCCGAGTGGCGCTGATAATGTTAGAGGCCTGCACCACAGGCATCCGTATCCATACTGACTATAATAAAGGCGGGGTCACCTTCGAATACAATGACACGCAGTTGATAATTTTGCAAAAGCACTCATAGCCTCTGGATCTTGGTCAAGCTGGTGTCAAAGCTCTCAGATTTGCTGGGGTTTGAAGCTCAACAGTCGTGCGTTTACCGCTACTGTTGGAACAACCCGTAGCTCTATGGATATGTCCCCTTTTGGAATTCCTGTGGCACAACATAAGTGTTTAATTTGTAATTTTTACGAAGAAACTAAATCGACACTGGGCTAGCAACTGCGGTAATACTATTTTGGGAATCTGATTTCCTGAATTAGCAAGGACAGCGTAACATCAAGCTTACTATTTAATTTTTGAGCGTAAGGTAGAAAGTTATTATCTACATATTGATAGTAATTGTGAGGCAATAAATGTTGATTATGATTATGCCGATAACACAGATCCATATTTCAGTTCAAGAAAGTTGTCGTCAGTGCATTTCGTTTATCCATTTGTGACAAAGATACCAGTTATGAAAATATCATACAAGCCTACTTTGATGATGATATATATTGCATCCGTGAGGGCTAGTCTGCTGTCCCTTTTTGTCTTTACCAAACTCCCCAGAATTTGCTTGTACAGGCCACGAGTGGCGTTTTAACTTCAACACTGTTGTCTTTTGTCCCGCTGTCACGAATTTGAGAATCTTGGGTATGCAGTTGCCGTCAGTCTTGGCTTAGTTGGAATAGGGTTTAGTTCCGAACGTCGATCTCTATTATCTCACCATTTCACCGAAACGTCCAAGCATCTAAAACTCCCTCCTAATTTCGAAGAAACACTACAATGTCAAAGTCCAGGTCGAATATGTTGCTTATAAGAGCGACTTGGGGCAGAACAGAAATAGAACGGTATCCATCCAGATCACATAAAATTTAGAAATAATCAACAAAGCTACCTGTAAAACTACTTACGCTTGCGTAGGTACATTTATGGGTGGTGTAATGAGGCTGGGTATGTTTTTTACCTTTCTCTGTTATGATAATGAGCTGAGCCCGGAAGGGCCAACTGAACCTTCCTGTAATGGTCACATGGGTTTCTTTGGTCAGTCATTTGTCGGGACTTGCAACTGTGCACAGTTAATTGAATTATAATCGGCGTCACTTTAAACTAAATTGCTGAGGAGCAGAAATGCAATCCTTGCTTAAGAAAAATATTTTTTTGTGGAATTTAAGTCCCACCTCCCCCCCCAGCCTCCTTTTTAAAATAATAGTTGCATGTATTTCTTTGTTTGTGTGCATATGAATATGAATATTACATATAGATACATTGGATTGAAATGCATTCTTTTTATGATGTGAAGATATATATATATATATATATATATATATATATATATATATATATATATATATATATAGAGAGAGAGAGAGAGAGAGAGAGAGAGAGAGAGAGAGAGAGAGAGAGAGAGAGAGAGATACTGTAATGCATCGAATTTCATGAACAATGCTGAATTTTGTTACTTTCGATTAATGTAATCTCCTGGCTCTATAGTCAATCGTTCTGCTTTATTATGCATTTCGTTATTGATTTTTCACAGTGGTATTTATATTGTGGTTATGAATGGTTTCACTGTCTTGGGCGGTCGGAAATCAAACATTGCAAGCACTTGAGCTTCATTATGTATGTAAAGTAAGGCTAAAGAATGCATCATGTGTACATAGAGAAGCTATGCCATTATAGAAGTAACTTTGATATGCATTTGTATACCGTTTGACTTGAATTGTTTTATTTCTATAAATAATCTATACTGAAGTCACTAAAAGTGGCATGCAGCAACAATGGTGGAGTATATTTATTTTTTCGTCCCTAAATCTGAACTCTAGCAATGCGCTCCTTGCAGTGTCATTCTTGATTCAATTATGTCTCCTCAGTCTTGCTGTCCCTCAGGCTATAATCAAACACCTAACCATAAATGGAGCATTATGCAAGTGTTGTAGTTTCTGTCAGGCTTACAAAAGTTGAGTCGATTAGCATGTTTTCTATTTTTATTGTTAAAAATATTGCACGTCATTGAAAATGTATATCGTTCCTAAATGATGTATAGTACATAGTTCTGTCCTTGTCAAATTGACAATCTAAGATTGCTGTCTATGACACAGCGTTCCACTCGTGTAGAAGTAGGATAGAAGGTATATATGTTTCACCAAACGTTGCGACTATGCTGATTTGAGTCTAATCCCTTGTTACATTTAAAATGGGGGATTGTCAGAAATAATTATAGCGGCCACAATACACAACGACATGTACTGCACGGAAGTTCGAGTCAACGTGCATAGCTGAAGATCATACAGTTTTATATTTTAATAGAAAAATTAAATCAAAGCAAATGCGCCTAGTGCGGAGTTTTAATATTAATGGCAAGCGTTCGCCATGATTGAAAAGATAATAGAGAATGCCGTTTAGAGTCACGTCTGTATATAAAATCATTCTGTGTCATTGTGGTTTAGTTTAAACTGATAAAATGTGTATATTAATAAAAGAACACTCCTGCCAGAAAGTGTAAATACAGGTGCAGTGAAACTTAAGCGTTCATTTGGAAACATTAACCAACACTTGTCATTAAGCGTATTCCATATGTCCAACTGTAAATACAGATCTCTGCCTCTGTCTGTCTGTCTCTCTCTGTCTGTCTGTCTGTCTCTCTCTCTCTTTAAGGGTTCAACATTCAGTACGTTACCTACGGAGATTCGCGGCGCAAAGATGTATGGAATGTTTACCCACAATGTAACTCGCGCGAACCTTGCTCCGCCATTTTGAGTCCCTCACAAACCTTTGTCAACATCAGTTATCACGTTATTTCAAGATAATAATCTGATTTAATTGTCGATAAGGACTTTAACTTAATCAAAATGATACATAGATTGTGCTTGAAATTAATTTCCCCTATATCACAAAAATAAAAAGAAAGCTGGATGTTCCCTGGCTTATGTCGAAAGACAGAATTAATGAAGCTGAACAGTAATCATGCGTATTGCTGTCAAATATAAATGCACCTACATTTTACAAACAGACAATATTGATATTTTTGATAAATATTTTGTATGATGTCCCTAAGCGTGTCATCTTGAAATAATGCTTACAGACATTGATCTTCGGGATGCGATATCATTTACGAAATTAAACTGTCATAGCATGTGTATATACCTGAATACTCTTCGTGAAAACAAGTACTTGTGCCAAAGACAGATGACAAATTTTAATTAGTACTATCAAATATTGTATTTGTGGTGGAGATGATGGACGAAGGGTGATGTTGAATGAAAGGGATAACCGTTCAAAAACGTTTCAGATTCAGTGTATTCAAACGAAACATGTGCCGAACAGAATATGACTTTGTGCTGAATATCAAAGCCGAGTATTTTTGAAATGCTTTTAGAAATAGGAAATTATATATTAACGATTGGCTTTTCAGCTTGAACGATAACCAAATGATTTGTTTCAGCCCAAGAAAATTGAAAATCACTATATGTTTCTACTTGCTTTTGTATCCATTTGCTTACGCATCTGTATATTGATTAATCTATTTGTTATTGAAATAAAAACAAAGATGGCTGAAATTTCAATGTTTTACTTAAAGTTAAAAAGGGGCAAAGTCACGCATTCTGTCTCATGCGGTTGACATGCACGACATGATTTGATTTATTATTATATCCTTACGCACAAAATGAAACATGCCTTCATAATTGTGTGGGAAGAACAATGATGTTAGGTGCTGGTTTGCATGGCTTTAGAATCAAAATTGCCGATATGGAAGTACATACGCTTTGTGACTGCACGTGAATACAACGGATATGTCATTGCGCAAAATTATGTTGTCCGAGAAAGTCTAATTAAAGATTGAATAGTTTCTTTGAAACGAAGATCGATAACTTTCTTAAAAAAATACTTTATATTTTACGTTCTTAAAAGGCCCGAATTCCATAGACCAAAAATCTTTTTCAGATCCCGTCTAATACAGCATGTCATTCACAAATTAAAATATGAAGACAAATGCACATTAAAATTGTTGCAGATACCACCCGGTATAAATATTATATTCATTTTCGTGAATAGAACCTGACCCATTGACTATTTGTACCTATAATTCACCTAGAATTCACCGCGTTTGTCGAAGTCCAACGCCACTGACACTACAAATGTCTGTAAGCCTATAATTAAATATAAGCTTTGCATTGCAACACCATGTCTGGTCAATTGTAAATACCGGTACTTTCCTGCATAAATCATGTCACTCACATGAAATGCATAAAGTCCACTGTAAGATGCGATGAAGACACCGTTGTTCGCGTGATATGAGCCACAGATGTCAGTTATGCCTGTCTCATATGGAATGATTTTTGCCCACGACAATGTGGTCTAAATTTGTATAAATTACCCGTGCAGTTACAACAAATTGTCCCTCTCGTGTTTGTCCAGAGATCAAATATGGAATCATTAATTACATTTGTGTAGTCTCGGATGCATTAAACAGATAATTCCTAGGATGTTAGATGCCAATCGTTATTGGTTCATAGCTTACTTTTCTCTAAGAAATCTGATAAAAAGCTATATTAGATCAAGACGCTTATTAAACAGAAATGTTGTTCTCAAGGATATTAGAGGAAAATACTTAGCTTTCTTTAGCTATAAAGAGAGATATAATTTTTTTACCACGTGTAATATAAAGATGTTTAATACTGCAAGCAACAAATTTGGAATATTCTGAATAAAATCATAGTTTATGATTGATTGCGTAACAAGACTTCTATCCGACAGCATAAAGTTCAGATCTTCATACATCACTCTAGTATCTTGTGATCTGTTTATATCAAGTTATGATGAGTATAACATAATTAAGGCAAATATTTGCTATTAAACAAACATAAATTAAATCATACGGTAGCAACTCTTTCATTAAGTGTTTCAGGTCTGTATCGCGCTAATTGTTTTATATAATATAATAGACGATATGTTCAACTACTGTGCAGCCTAGCACTTATGTGTTCAACGAGTCAAATATTTATAGAGAAAGAGGGCAACTCTGTTTCTCTCTATTGGAGCACTGTACACAATTATATCCCCATACATATGCCGAAAGAAGAGTACCCTGCTTCTCACAAACTTATTTACTTATCATCCGAACATGCAAAACGTTATTTACTTTCCTATCTGCAGATACATGTATTACGTACTTCTGAGACAGGTACCGGTATAAGATGAAATTGTTTGCATTTGCAACATGAGTAATGGAATGTTGGCATACACGTATGCTACTTTCATGTAATCTTGCTGAAATTGTTTTACATGTGGTAATTATAACAACCATGATCCTGAACTAGTCCAAAATACAAACTTTTGTTGTTATTAAAATAAGGAAAATGAAGATAAAACAAAATATAAATGAATAGAAAATTATATAGGCCACATTTTTCAATTCACATCTGAAGTACAGGACGTGAAAATGTTGAAGTGGAGCTAATAATCTTTTGGGTGGCTTACATCTGTAGCAAGGCCACGATGTATTCTCCATAACCAAAAATTACACACTTAAGTCACAGGTCAAGACGAACCGAATTTAACAAGACCTAACATATTCAACGACATTTCTAAATAGCCACGATAACCTGAGAGTAAAACCAAGGAAATTCTTTTCTTTAAAACCTGTGCAAATTAGGAATCTGCTGAGTGGACCCAAAGAGGACAAGATAAGGTTACACATGTTCCCCTCCTTATGAAATATTGTAATATCTGGCAATTCCAATGCAGTCAGATTCTCAGTCGGAAGTTCAATGTACCTCTGAAACTGAACAGAACTTGGAAATGGAAGATCTTTAATTTTACTTGTATTTGTTATTCATGAGTAATGTAATTTCTAGAAGAAGGGGAGTTTGATAATCATCGCTCTCTTGAAAATTATTGTCATGATTAACCAAAGCGTCTTGCTGCTTTTGAAGTGACAGTTGTTTGTTGGTTTTTGCATAATGTGTACCATAACTGTTACTTCTTTGAGGAAGAACTAAACATATGCAAGAAGGATAGAAATTGTTTAAAGAAATGCAATTTTGCAACGAGGAAAGACTGGAACAACTGATCCAAGACAAGTTATCTGTATGGTTCAATTGCTGCTTTACTGACAGAAAATGGAATGTACATGCAGAAATGTTTGTAATCACGAATGTTCTTCTCGATGAAGGTGATAGGCAGGTCAATATTTTATGCTGATACATTTGTTTGTATCTAAGATAAGAGATTAAAGTATCTTGGTTAATACAGCGTGAGAGACACTAACAAAGCATCAAACCTGCCTTTAATAGTCAAGGTTATTTTCATCAGACATGATGCAGAACCTGGATACCAAACTCCCCAAAATGTGTCAAAGTTGTATCTGCATGTCATATTCATAAAACAGTGTATATCAAATCCGGAATTCAATACAATACACTCTTACTATCCGTTTTCGTGCAAAACGCAGACGGCTTCGCGTATTCATATCTTAAGAGTACAGGAATACGATACTGTTTTCGTTTGGTGAAACTTTGATACCCTTTGGTCTATTTGTCTTCTAACCAATGGTACGTTACATAAGTCAGATGCTTCATTTTTTATTTCCACCTGATACTTGTTCTAGATATTTACTTTTTTGCCTGAATTTAGGACAAGAAGCAGATATACAAGTTACATTATACTCCATTATATCTGTGCCTGTATTGAACAACCTTTTTTCATTGCCACTCTATAACTTTTGATCAAGTTTTCACCAATATCAGTGGCGGTTTTATTACCCACACACAAGTTTATTCACTGCTCCTGTCATTGGATTGTATTTGCTTCACGCACGTGCCTAGTCGCTTCTAGGAAATGACCAATATTTAAAAATTACCAAAGACGACGTGAGGATACTATTATGGTTGATGATAATGGAAGAGGTTATAATATTGTTACCGACAGTATACTGGTCGTTTAGGAGATGGATAAAGGCAGTCAAGTTTTGTAGAAATGGATAGAGGACCTGATACTATCTATTGGAATTCCTTCCCTAATTTCGCACAATGGTTTCTTTGTATATTTTTAGAAATTTATGCTAGTATTACTTAAGACCAAAGTGCTATACCTCGTATACATCACTCACACGTATATCAGGCTTATGGACAGATACATGTACAAAATACTGTGATATAAGCAAAAATGTAGTTTCCCTAAATGCTCACGTGATGCTTGTTATCATCAGAGTGCTACATGAACCCACGCACTTCGTACTTGTATCATTAAAGTGCTTCATCAATCCGTACAGCTCATACTTTTATCATCAGAATGCTTCATCAACCCACGTGACGTTTATGATCAAAGTACTTGACCAACTCACACACCTCGTGATTTTAATTCTGTATCAACTCTAATGTATACATCTTAGTAGCATTTAGAATTGTATTTATATAATGTGTGTCTGACAGGCCATCCAGTACATACAAATAAAAACAGGTAAATACATACACAATATATATATATATATATATATATATATATATATATATATATATATATATATATATATATATATATATATATATATATATATATAAGGAGGAATTATCGGTAAGGTTCACATCATCGACAACAGCATATACATATCCATTTGTTCCTTTATAAACACGGGAGAACTTGGAAGTCGAATTTAAATGACACAATTAATGCAAACCCCGAGCAGAATAACGAAACCTAATTATTTGTAACCCTACACCTCGGGTTTTTGTTTTGCGAAGCGATGGCAAATAGCTCGGAAACTTCAAAAGAATTAAAAATCATGATCATTGTGTTTGACGATAGGGGTTAAAACACCATTTTCACCCTTTTTGTATCCATAAATTCTTTTTAAATTTTTATTCATACTTGTAAATTGCAGTGATTAGCTTTAGTTGAAATTGCGTACGTTCACTGCTTTCTTTTAAATAAATATATTAAAAAACATCATATTGCATAGGATCCATAAATATATGCTTCCGTACGTGTTGACAGTTACTAATAATAAAATTATTAGTAAATATGTTTTCAATTTTCTGGCTCTTTTCCCATTCGAGAAGTCGGTCAGGTAGTATCTTAAAATAGTTGAGTTAATTCTTATTGGATGGGTTAATTGTTGTGAGTTCTTCTATGATGATGAAAATTTCCAGCTTGTCACGTTGGAGTAGTGATAATATATGTGTTTTAAACATTTTATCGTATATAGGTAGCTCGGACTGGGGAGTTTGATTATTTTTATTTTTTCTGTTCTTAGTGTAACATCAAGTCTTCAGATGTATTTTATGTTTTATTTAGATATTTCTTGAGAGAAAGACATTAGTTTGTATTTTTCAGTGGTAAAAGAAAGTGCTCATTGGATCATAATTTGGAACTATTGTGAATTATTACAAGGAGTTCTTGACAATGCTATTTTGACACGTCAGGACTGCTGGCGGACTAGTATTTTCCTGGATCTGAAATTTATACAGAACATATTCGTTTTAGACTTTAACAAAACTTTTTCTGCATTATTTTTATTCCGTTCATAATACTGTAAGTCCCTTTTCAATTTTTGTTTTATATAATTGATAATTCAACTCTTTGTTACGTTTTACAACACGTGCTAGTTTTGTTTCTTTCTGTTACAGTTTTTAACCATTGAGTCGTAACACATCATGCCCGTTAGAAACAAAAATTCCTGTCGTCTTTACATGTAAGCTATACACAAACGTTTATATCTCTACAAAAATTAAGTGGTTGCGAAATAATTTTACGTTGGCTGTCCGCAAGGACTTTCTTTCGCAAAATGACTTCACTCATTGTCGATTCCATGCATAACCAATATGAGATAGGTAAAACGTATGTGTCATGTGTGTGTGTGTGTGTGTGTGTGCGTGTTCTGACTGATGTGTGATGTCGTGAAGATGTAAATGAGACTAAAAATTTTGGAAACTGTCGACAGTGATAATTCTCTTCATCAAGAAAATAATCCGATGAATTATATATAAATTTACTCGGTTCTGTGAGCTCAGTTTAAATTTCTCTCTACTGTAATCATGTATTTCGGAATAGGCATAAGGTGAAGTTATATGCATTTTCAAATTAACAGTGGAAATAATATTTGCATATCTCTATGCTATATTCATATGTCATGTTTGACATTTTAGTATCTGTTGTATTAGAGAAACAACGCGGTGCCTGAAGCAAACAACTGATCAAAATAACTGCTCATGTGTGCTCGAGAAAAACCGTAAACACTAACTTAAGCAATTATTAAAATAAGGAATATTAAATTAATTGCAATAAATGCATTTCAAATATTGTAAAAAAGCGAAAAACATAAAGAATGGAATTATCGGAAAGTGTTCTTTTTGTAGTATCCCTCCTGTAGTTCAGTAAAGCGAAAATGACCAGACATGGCAAGCAGTCTTTTGATAAATGCACATCTGAAATAAGTCCGAGCTATATAATCTATAATCAAAATTACACTCATGAACCATACAGCAAATGAAAGGGAATTAAAGCTCTTTTAACATTATCTAAGATGTACGAGGTCATTTTTAAATAAACAGGACGATCAGGGAGGAAAACCTGGGAAATTGGTTTCTTTAAAATTCAATAATGCTATAAAATTATAGCCCTTTGCTCTAGCGAATATGAACTTTCACGAACCAGCAAACCTGTCTTATTGATCTCCGTTCGCATTTGTCGATATGAGATTGAAAGAAGCACAAGTATATATTTACCTCAAGAAATGTCAATATATTTATACTATTATGCAAATTACATATTTGGATTGAACATAGTATTTGCTCTCTGTTAAGCTGCGAGAAATTACTTTCTTTTATCTTACCCTGGCCACACTTTCCATCGCACTGTTTTAACTAGAATTGTCCACAATCGTAAACTTTGGTAACTAAGAAAGACATCTAAACCAGTTAGATGCTCCGCCTAAGAACATTCCAAGCAAGTATCTTAATATTTCTACTGTATCTCCTTGGACAGAATGAAAGACTTTGCAAGAGGACTGTGAAGTATGTGTTGATAATACTCTGAAAATTGGAAGAGAATCGAGGTATAAACATTCTAAATTATATATGTTATATTGTATTTGGTCCATAGGTGATTCAATGGGTTTCAGTCTGAACCATTGACCAGTCTAAGCACGTGGCTAAAGCTAAATATTAACATCTAGTTGGGTAATTAGATTAGTTAGAAGGCCATTTTAATTTCAGGTATGGGAGTAACGAACCACTCAGGTCAACTGGAAGTCATACAAGTATATATGCGAACAGTGGACGGAACTGAACTTTCCTTCTACTCAGAATATATGTAGTCACTGTCAGGATATTTGTCTTGTTTGATCTTTTCTTCTGTCCATATCTCTACTAATGCATATAAAGGAAATTCACAGGCTATATAGATCACAGTACGTGCATGATATAATACTCTCCTTCATAATAAATACATACTGATTTCATTACTTACATTCGACAACTGAGTGCATTTAGAATCAAAATGTTCAAAGGAGTGAAAGAGTTAAATGTGATCTAAGCTAAGTAGTATAGCCGTCATATTGTGACGCCCAAACATTATCATCGATCAAACTAAAACAAGCCCCCAAAAATATAAACTAAAATAAAAACAGAACAATCATCATAATTGTATCATGTACTCGACGCTATACCAAACCAGACCCTTGTACTTCAACGAATTATAAATGTGTGATTATTTTGAAATATTAAAAACATTAAATTTCCTAATTATAGGCCACCTCGGTCATTAAATTCACGTCGAACGTATTAATTATCACCTCAAATATAACTAAAAGCTTAAGCTAATATGTATGTTCCTTTTATTTACACACCACAATTTTCAGCATCAAAAATTAAAAGTAAATTAGACACCTAAAATCTAGTCATGATAATATAATAGACGTTTGTAATGCATACATATTACCAAAGGAGTCACGCATCGTAACGCGAATAAATTATTTAATTTAAAAACAACTAGTGTATACAAATGTGTGAGAAATTGAAAATGGACATGAGATTTAAGAACTTAGAGAATACAGCACCCTATCTTTGTTCTATAGCTAAGTTTAACAAACCAGTTTGCGAAAACATTCCCCAAATATTTAATGGTTTCAAAGTCAACCACAGCTAAGCTACACTTGTACAGATAGATCATTAAACATAATTGATAAATGCTGTTTAAGGTTAAAAAATTATGATTCAATAAACACATACAGATCGGAGAGTACCATTAAATAGTGTACAAAACTAATGAAAATGGTCATATCGAGGGCACCTGAGAAATTTTGAATATTTTTTCGGAATTGGGCAGGAAAAAGTATATCCAACTTGTTACGCTAAATATGAATGTTTAAATTTACTCTTAAATACTAAAACAATTATCAAAGTGTGCAAACAACTTTATGAACATTAGCTCATGCATCAGATTGCGATATGCATTTCTGTCCAAGGTGCTAGCGGTGCGCAACAGCTGACGAGTCGATGTGGTGTCATTAATAGCTTATGCTGCATTGTTGTCCGCACAAGTTAACCCAATAAGTGTTTCCCATCGATCAGAAAGGTCGTTAGGGTCACACAGTCCACGAAGACAGTCTCCTTGTTTTGGTTGTTGTTCCATCCAACTCTGAAGTTCTTCCTGTGTGTCAAATTGGAGTTTTCATGTTGCTGTTCTTCATGATCTAGGTGTATTTACTCCAAAAATTATGTTCTCGATATTTTTTCTTCTATTTCAATTTTGTTTCCACTCTTCGCCTGTTGCCACACCCTTAATAAACCTCTCCCGATGTACCCACTTGGCCCAATTGGCAGTAGTTTTTTTTTATACTAACAGTATAAATTAAATAGTGTTTCGAATAGTTTGGGAAAGTAGCTGCAAATGCTGCAAGATCCTTTTCTATTTGTTTTGTAGGACAGGCTCATTAAATATTCAATCAAGTGATAACTTTACATTGTGCTTGCGCGGTGTCATTGCCTTGGATGCCTCTTCTTGGGCCACAGAATCCTCTTCTTGGACATCCGGATCTACTGTTAACATTTTTAATAGTTCGTGCCGTTGTTCTTGTTACTTTTTTATATCCTTCATGCGATCAGCTAAACGAGGCACTTGTAAATCGCCTTGATGCTGCATGTTATAGACATGACCTTGCTTATAAAATATCAAATGATAGCAGTGCATGTCAACCTCTTAATGCTAAGCTTACAGCGAGGTAGCTGTTAATACCATTTTTATAAGTTGTTGGTATGACTCGGCCATGGTTCGAACCCGCCATCTCCCGCATCCGATGCAGACCGTCTAACCACTAGGCCACCGGAGCCATCCAATATATTGATACAATTAGAGAAGCAAACATGGATACAAAAAGCCGAACATAACCGAGAATATACAACAGTAAGCGTGGAATTTGGAAATGTTAAGCCACCGTGGAAAATTTAACAAGAGCAGAAACGGTCACACAATGGGTTGCTTGAGACTGGGTGACGAGACAAGCGTTGTACCAAATTTACTTTCCCTTGCCAAGAAAATTTCACTTGGGTGCTTTGACGTTATTCCGCCTAGTGAAGCTAATAAGGCTGATAGTTTGTTTCTTGCAGCTCGTGTACATGACAAGGTCGATTGTACACCCAAAAACACGCGTTAACCATAGTCAATGTTGCCAACAAAAACAAAGAAACTAAGACTTTAAAGGTCCTGCAAATATCGCAGATGCACTCGAGCAATTAACATGGCCACGACTGATATAAGTGGATCCTGGTACAGAATTTCCCACATCTGTTGCTGTGCTGTTGTCAGAATATAGTGTACGAGTTCGTGTAGAACATGTCAAAATACATCATGGCCAAGCCATTGTGGAATGCTTTAATCGCACAATTAGGAACAGTTATTCAGAACCGTCACAAAGATTTACTTTAATGCCCTAATAAACTTCCTTAGACGTCAATGAATTCGAAATTTATTCATAATATCATGATGACGAAACGCTTAAGTGGTGATTCCGACGGAGACTTTAGATCGTTAAGTATCAAGCGGTAACAAGCTCACTATGGTATATCGGTATTCACCCATGTTTGTGGTCAGGGCCGTATTGAGCGATCACTGGCCCTGGGGTAAGGGACAGCCGGGTGTCTCCTAGTTCTTGCTCAAACAAATTGTTTCTTTTATAAAATTTAAAAGTATTGTTCAGCCCGGTCCCCCTTACGAGCCCAGACCCCGGGGTTGCCCCCTCCTCTTGTAAGATGAATAGATCACAATGTTTTAGGTAGAAAGGTTATATTGAATTTAATCACCTTTACCATCCAAATAAATTATACTCTTGCAGTGGAAGAAGGCTCTAAAGCAGTTGGAGCGGTGGGATTACAGAGGGGGCGATGATGCTGAATAATGCTTTTTAAGGGGTATGTAAGGGGGCGCTGAGGATCAACAGGGTGCGGTGGTACAAAAAAGTTTTGGAACCACTGCTCTAAAGTATCATATCACTTTTTACGAGCTGATTTATCTACTTTTACCTGCAAAGATATGAACTATTAACGCGTATTACCATTTAATTCTGTCTATTCTGGACAAAATATTATGTCATTAAATGGCATTGTTTGCCTAATAAAAGAAGAATAAAAGATTCCAAACATGACACTAACTCAAGTTTCCCAATTAATGAAGATAGCACGTATAAGCGTTCAACACTAGATTTGATAATTATATACCTAAGTTTGTGTGATTGCCATTTACATTTGACTTTTTGTGATCCGTCAAGTTGTTTTAAGTTAAATGCTTTGATCCGGAGGCTGTTTAGGCGGCAACACTGTTTTGCATTGTCTGCACTTAGCTATAGTTTCCGAATGCTATCTCTGAGTTTAGCCTTCCTCTTGTGTAATTCTGGCACTCAGGGCAGTAGTAAAGCCGCCCACTATTACCATGTTGCATAAAGACAAAACAAAGTGAAACAAATATTACAGTTTGCACGCACTTGGGGAAATACGCAAACAACAAATGGCAAACATCATTGTGCTATGTAAAGGAGTATGGCGTATTTGGTTTTCATCTAATCATTACAGTTCCATGATTGAAGGTCATATTACAGACATATCTGTAAGCAGATGGCTATCAAAGTTTATATGCACGCACTTTTCACTAATAAACACGTTTGATACACAGCGTACTTATTTCAGAACTTTGTAAATACCCCTTGTATCATTGCATGGGTGATCATTCGTGACGCTTTCTCACCACATATAATTTATTCCGTATTAATCTGTGTATGGATATTACACATTTTCTCTACCCATACCACGCTTTTAAACTCTTATAAATTGTGTGCGATCATTCGATGAAAATATTACTCTCTATATATCACAATCATTCCATTATATATCTGAATGTGTGTCGATCGAATTCAATTTCTGGCGAACACAGGTGTTTTATCAGAGATTTGTATGATACATACATATGTTTGTTCAGTTAAAATTGATAATTCATTTTGAAAATTTGGACTGAAGTTAGAACAATAAATGCTGACAAGATTATAGGAGAAACGTTAATCATGTAATCATTTGATTTTATTATGTTCCCATAAACTCTCAAAGACATCAACAGAAAACCTTGTTGAAAACGCATTTTAATACCAAATTGCAAAGGAACGATTCAGAAATGATTTAAAACTGCATTTTAAAATTGTAACAAAAGCTACACTGAGAAATCAGTGCATCTTTATCCATGGATAATACCTCACCCTTCAGACCCTGTTTGTACCCAGACTTCACTGCCTATGTTTACCTTGAACACCACCGTCACGCCGGCTGAGTCTTCGCCTGCACCAAGAGAATTTATATATAATGGTCGCATTACCACACCATCTCTCATAAGTTCTATAGATTGATGCTTTCCGTAACCAAGCAAGCCGCTCACATGCAATACATAAAGTCCACTCTGGGGTGCGATGAAGATTCCATTATGGGGATGATATGCGTTCCCAACGTTATATACCACATGGTCAAAGATAAGAACATGATGAATGCAAAGACCCCTTAGGTCTGTAGGAGTTATTTGGACAAAAAAAGCGACTTGTGTTACTGGTGTTTGTCCTGAAAACAAATACAGGATTATGAATTACATATGCATATACGCATACAGTTTAATGGAAAGTTGTAAGAATGGTAGAAGGCGATCGTCACAGGTTCGTAACTTCCGTTTCGCTAAAATAACCTTTAAAACATCAAAACCTTCTTCGGACCTAGAAGCTTATCAACTCTGAAACTTTCTTTATCCATTAAAGGTGTAGATGTAATATATTGACACCAACTGTTTAATGAAATTCAATACTCAACCATTACAGATTTAACTTTTCTTCAATAAGATCAAAGATTATATACGTCACCCAAAACGACATGAATGCATCCAATACAGATCTTCATATATCAGTATAGTACTTGGTGATCCGTCTATGTCTTATCGGCAGTATATATATATATATATATATATATATATATATATATATATATATATATATATATATATATATATATATATATATATATGGGTTATTATGAAAGAAATGGGAAGGAAAACATACTTACGCATTATCTTCAATACATATATTAGTTTTCAGAAAAACAGCAAGATCTAATTTGAAACAGCATAGAAAATGTGTCTTCTTTATACGAATTTATGGATAAAGATCATCCTTTAAAATACGAAAGGATAATTTGTATTTGAAGTATTTTAGTTACATTTTACTTAGGTAGTGACGGTCATAGATTCAAACAAGTATCGATTTAAGGTCGAAAATAATTTTAAAAAACCTGTAACATTTAATTAGAAACACTTCGGAAGAAAGAATATATCAAAATGTAAAACTTTACTGGTTCCGCTTGTTTCAAATGGTGTCAGGGATAATATCTGCAATATTCCCCCTTGCTCTATTGCCGCTGTTATTGTGATTACTAGCAAAGACTCAAGGACCCGTGACCTTGTTCCCAGAGGGGCTCGTTTAGAACTGGACAAAACTTTCTCCACGAATTCCTAATTTAGATGTTTTAACTGAGTGATTCAGTTCTGAAAGTCCATGTTCCTCAGCTTTAGTTGCTCCAGTTTATTTTCGAGGTCCAACAGCTTATGTCGAAGCAGCGTATTTTCATCCTTGACTTGATGTAGTTCTCTCTCAAGAAAGCCAAGCTTATCGTTCACATTTCACGGAGAAACGTCGGCTTCGAGTTGAGCAAAACTATGTGTCAGAGTATGGATAATAAACTTCAAGGAGTCATGACCATCCAACTCCAATTCTGTGGACAAAGATATGACCCAAGATAGACACAATGCAGCTTACATGAACACAAGACACAATAACCGTTTAATCTTAGAGAATGTGCACAATGTAAACAGACGATAAGTTTATATAATATATATATATATATATATATATATATATATATATATATATATATATATATATATATATATATATATATGTATGCATAAAGGCGATGATGTAATGAGTCTTCTCTTCTCAAGCGTATCTTGGTTGTTAAATAGCGATGCCACGAATCTGAGCTCGTAAACAAAGTGATTATTATGCATTTGTACATTCCAGGGCAAAGGGCCACAGTGAATATCGCGACCTATAAATATAAGCATTGCGCACTATCTTTACCTTCACAGAAAACATATTGTAATAATCAATACTATGAAAGAGAAAGGTTCCATCGCACATGGCCAGCAAGCTAGCGGGACCGGTATAATGTGGAGTTTGTTTAAAACAGATAATAATTGAAGCATATTATGTAAAAAAAAATTTGAATTTAAATAAAAAGAAACTGTAGTTTTCTATGAATATTTCACATAATTTATTCAGTCCTCATTTCGCACCCGGGCCCACACAGCCCTAAAACTGCAGCTGCTGTATGTCATACGTTTGGATTAAAGCACTCACATATAACCTGCTTCAGCTAGGAATTGTTTTACAGAGGGTCATCTTTAGCTATAGGGACAATTGTCTTGAAAATATGAACACTTGTTTAATAAAATGGAACTTTTTGCAATAAATTAACTTGATACAGCTTATAAAATCTTGAATCTGATTTTTGTAAGAAGAACAAAGACACAATCATATTAGGAGATTAATTCCTTTATTACATACCACCTAAATAATTGAAACAAAATTAAATAGTATTGAATCTGAAGAGAGAGTTGTTGTTGAGTCAAGAGGTTTGGCTCCAAAATGGTATTGCAGTGGGACGATAATAGCATAAAAGGCAGAAAGAGAATGAGCACCCTTCTGTCTTTGTTTAGTTTGATCACTGTACCTAAATAAATATCCACACATGAACCAGAAGGAAAGTATGTTACTCGGTCCAAACCCATATACTTGTAATCCAAATATGCAAAACATTATTAATGGTGGGTGTGATTAACTTTATATTACAGCTGCAGGTCTTATCTTAGAATCACTGGATTAACAGCTGCATCATTGTTGCATATTACTGTACTATTGTATAAAAACAACTACTGGTAAGGGAATATTGGCATATAATTTTCACTGATTTGCTACACTAAAAATTTCATAATTATCTTGTAGTCACGTTCCTCATAATAATATTCACATATTTTGAGAACAATTAAGTATTAAATACAAAAGTAGAGGCACTCTTGGGAATACTATCAACCTCTAATATAACGAACTAATTTAAATTTTAGGAAATACATAACTGTTTCAGGATTTGATTAATATATACTAAACAGTAAAACGCACAGTACATTTCAGTAGTACATCAGTATCCAATGATAAAAATCATCTTTTAAGTGACACAACAACTTTCTGAAATTCTCCGGGACTGGAACCACTTTCACCAGAGAATAACACGCTATGTCCAAATCAGGACATGCACTTGTTCGGTCATTTCTTCAAGTTGAATCAATGATTGATTTTCTACCAATGCTTTAATGAAGGCTTCTTAACTTAAAAAGAAACTAAAACTTTAGCTTAAATAATAAATGCAACTAGTAAAATAACTAATTTAAAATGAAAAATCAAAGTAATAAACGACAACCTGTATAGCGACTGCTGCACATTTGAAATGGAAAGTGTATGCAATACATTTATTAGCCTTCATTCATGTTTCCAGCGGTATAATAAAACGTGGGCTGGAAAGGATATTTGATTTGAGCATAATTAGTATAAAATAGACACTTGTTTTTGTTATTTCGTAATGCAATTAGTAGAATATCTCAGGTTCCCTAATCACTTACTCAGACTGCAGGAAGGTTTTCATAAGAATATTGGATTACTCCTTCCGCTTTTTCCCATCCATAATTCGTAGGCTCTACGATGGTATAACTTTATCCTAGGATATTGCTCTGTTGTCAGTTCCAGCTAAATTTGGCCTGCAACTCAACAATGACTTCATTCTTAAGTTAATGACAATTTGTATAATTATAAAAAAGCAATAAAAGAAAGCTTATTTGTCCAAAACCAAACCAGGCAGTATATACAAATTTATATACTAACAAACATTTAAAAGAGCTAACATTTGACAAAAATATTCCCTAAACAATATCCAGACTTTGTTTGTTTTTTCCCATCATCGCAGGTCTTAAAACCATTAAAGATGATAATGTAAAGGAAGCAATACTTTCGCTGCACACTTTCGCCTACTTATGTTTACATTTATTTATTTGTATCACTATATTGGATTAAAATAGAAAAAGGTCTACATACGCATGGCACTTTTCACTTGTCTCTTTTTGTTATCTCAAACATTGAGCTAATAAATACATCTCATGATTGAAATTTATAAATATGTGCATGTTTTACAACACGAACTCAAGTGAAAGTCAGTTACACATTTTTTTAGGCCAAATACCACATATGCCTGTGTTTTAGCTTTGATTTGTACCGTGTATTCTGGTTTACACCTATATTGCTTACCACAGAAAATGCTGGGCTTGGCCCAACCGAACAGGGTACCTATGGAATTCATGGGAATCTTCACCTTAAAGATACAAGACTAGCATGAAGAAAAGTCTCTGTTCTAGCTGAACTTTTTTGTAGAGCATATACCCAGATCTGCTTGTACAAGACATAATGATCAGCATATATTTATAATAATCCGGTAGACTGGGTTTAAGTTGTTTGCTTATAACCATAAGTTTAATGTATATCATGGACCATAATTTGCCGTTGGATCATGCAATAATGTGCATAGACCTGTAATGCCCAGGTAGATTTGGATCTAAGCTGTTTGCTTCAGGCATTAAGTATGATGCACAATATACAGCATGATATGCCGACGCATGATAAAACAACAGCTCTGCTGTATGATTTTCGAATTTGAGTGAGCGTTACACAAAGATAAATGCATTAATAAACGAATTTATAGCCTACCCTGCACTAAGGCTAAACCCTAAAATACAAAGTGAAATACGTACAAAGACCTTACAGTATCCCAAATAAACCTAGAATTTCTAACACAAGTCCCACTGATTAAAGTTCTGAATAAACTTTAGTGGTATTCCAAGATAAATCCAACGTTGGATGTGTTGATGTGCCTGTGATGGCCTGCGTCGTAGAGATGGCATGTGTCAAGTGCCAACAGTCTTTGTTGAATTACAATAATACAATCCAAGAGTATATACTTTATTTGTTTTTCACTATAAATCCAAGTCTTTAATTCCAGGAATGTTATGTTTGAGCACTTTGTATTTCCAGAGAAAAATAACTTGAATTAAATAATTTGATTAAATAAATTCCAGTCCAGATGAGATACTGGAGAAAACCAATAATACAACTGATAAACAACGTGTAGATCAGGCATTTCATTTCAATGTTCTGGACTACGATTGAAATAAACATGTTGTTTACAATACCAAAATCAATGGTTAAGATCAGGTAGAAAATAAACTTGATTTTGTACAAAGTCAAGTCCAAAATACAGTTGTCAATATTATATAATGAATATAAAAACCTAACACACAATGGAAATTAAATATTCATAACATAGTGTAAATATTGCGGAGCGAAATAAGAAATGCTTTTGAGACGTGAACTCTTGTTAATTTGATCCTTAATATGAGAAACGACGTCGGCTGCATTAAGTGTTATGTATGAGAATATTAAACATTACGGCAAGAATTTTCTTTAGCGTATGATATTTTATCGAATTGAAAAATTTATATATTTCTCTTTGTACATCATTCGCTCATGTTCGAATATAGTGACCACCTGACTACTTGAAAGGTAGTCAAATTCCCTGTTTACATTGGACTAATGTTACTTGTATATTGTTAGACAATTGTTTCCGTGTTTGGAGACAGTACTTAGGAAGAAAGACAATGATGGAATAATGTTACCAATTGCAACCACCTCCCATATTGAAAGTAAAATGCTTTTGTTTTCTTTTCTGTTTAACATTGTTTTTATTTCGGATATAGTTGTCTTTGTCTCTGGTAAGTTTATATTGGACCCAGCAATTCTTTGTTCTTACCCGAGGTCATGCAAGTATATAAAAGTCACTGGTTCCTATATTGGTTGCTGTTGCAATTGGTTTTGGAATTCTACTTTAAAAGGTGGTTGGAAAATGGGGATACATTGCGGACTTTCGGGCTTGAATCCACGATCGTTGTCGTTGAAGGTGACTTTTATCTCCCACTTCTACAATCCACTCGGTTAGTGTTGGTTAGCATTGACTGCGCAAACTGACTTATCATTTATATGTCCACGCGCAATACAGGATCAGGAATGTAATACTGGGTCTTCATCTGTCAACTGTAACCTTTTAGCTCTCGTGTGGTACATATCTTGAAATTATTCCTGCTGATAGTAAGTTGGCATTTTTTACGTGTATTTTCATTTGTCTATTTCTAGTCGGTTATTCCGCTATCGTTGCTCGAAACGTTTCAATGATCATTTATAACTTCGCTTGTAATTTTCTTTTGGTTGACTCCTCATATTTTGGAATAGGAAACTGGGAGTAGACACCAGGAATCTGGAGTTATATATGGTTTGAAATTGTTTGGCAGATGGGCTAGAGAGTAAAAGCTAAGTGATGGAATTAAAAACGTATCAATTCGAAGGCTTAGACGATGTGAAAATACATTTAAGGCTCAGGAGCATTTTGCATTGTTCCTCCTTTTGTACAACATGCAATGTTTTTTATTGCATTTAATATCCACATTCATTTTTTAAAACTCAGTTCAACAGGCGGTGTAGCACGAGATCCGCAAATTTGTGAGAATTGAAAGATACGTATTCTAGTTATGTGTTTCAGGGCTCGTTGTGCGTATCAAGGTCATGTATTTTTGCCAACGAAATGAATACGTTGAAACAATTATAATCAATTTATCAAAGATAGTAACTGATGTCAATCGGAATGTAAACAATGTGAATCTCCCTATACTAGATAGAATGAACTGCGCATGGTCAACGACCAATACTCAAAAGAGAGCAATATAATGTCGGGAATGTACAACTCTTTCCCTGCCGACGATTCTAAGTGACAGTATCAAATACCGTTCATACTAAGAAATCCAGGTATCACAACGGCCGAGACTATACATCAAGTGACTTTCCATGATGAGAAACCAAGCTATTACAGCTGTTCAGAGTATGGAATCTAGAAAAGCCGTGCTCTAGTAGCATTGTAATGAAACTGTCATATCGACGCAACAATAATTAGGTAATTGTCTGTTTTTTATTTACATGCTATAGTCTTGACATAGATGTTATTTATCAAATGCTGTCGACGTAATATGACCATAATAATTACAAACTAATCAATCAAATATTTTATCATGTTTCTATGCTTCTTTTTTGTTGTTGTTTTGTTTGTTTAAACATATGCTATTGCAAAGAATGTTAATATATATGTATACAGGGCAACAAGACTGGAAACAAGTGTTTTAACTAACAAGTTCCTCCCCATTATAATAATTACTTAACGAGAGTGCAGGTAAGAGTTCAAGAAAAAGTCAAGACAGGTGACGTGCATGCATATATTGAAATGTGAGACGTTAAGGAAGTGTAAGAACTAGGGATGTTGTCTGGTGTGGCACGGACCGTACCGTTTTAACAGTAGTAATAATAGAACAAAACTTATTCATATGTTTGCGAATCTCTTTGTGTAAATAATACATATCTGCATTTCTCTTTTCGAAACTTCTTTTTCTGTGTCAAGTTTATTGCCAGAATCAAGTGTGTCAGAATCAATATTAATATTCATTTCTGATAATCTGGAATAAGCTAATTTCTTGCATTAGTTAAGAATTGATAATCATTTTCTATTGGAAATCCACAGGAACCGGAAGGATTGGCGATAAGATTACACCTAAATAAATAATAACGCATAAGCTCGATTTGTATCACACACTGCTTAATAGCACAGATGCTGGTATATTACCAAACGCTAAATAACTGAACAAGAAATTTTGCGATTCATTATCTCTCGTTTCACGGTTGGAATAGATGAACAAGCTTGTGGATTCTGGCAGATAGTTCCATGAGTTGATTTGTGTTAGCATGTACGAATTTTTGAACAAACAGATTCTGCATTGATAT
>JAECUM010017687.1:0-27659 GCA_016617855.1 Megalonaias nervosa
AAGCGTTGACCGGATGATCTATGCAGAAGATCAGCTTGAATAATTAGTGATAATTTTCTTCTGCGTCTCTTTATCTTAAATAGTATCGATTTTAAGTAGTAATATAAAATATTTTGCTGCATCCACTTATTCCTGCAAAATTACACTTCTACATTAATCAGATCAAACACATAGCGACAAAATGAACTGGAAAAATATGATTAGACACATACAATGATCCACCTAAGTCCAAATTAACTTCAGCAAATTTTGATCATGAGCAGCGATTACACGATGTTGTCAATATCACAACGTTTTGAGGGAATGCCAATTATCATTTAAATAAACTAACTGACCGACAATTGTCCTGAAACAAGTGCTCTTGCAGATGTTTGCACGGTAGCCGTATAAAATCAAATTTTTATATGAATCTGATTTGGCGCAATAACTCGCATCGACAAGTGAACTGACAATATGCTGACACACTTCCAAAATCACACCTAAATCCAATTTGTGACGCTTTCTCTGTTGTCAGTCTTTTCGGCATTTGTTTAAATTATGTTATCAAGAGCAGTTAATTGTCACAGTAACCGAGTTGCGTATACATGGTGTCAGTATCATAACTTCTACACGTGAATTGCTTTGATATTTGCAGGTTTGAAAGTTTTATGATAACAAATCGCGCTCCCGAATTTTGCTGTTAACCGCGGGAAAAAAAAAAAAAATCTCCATGGGTAACATGCCTGTTATAAACAGTTTTTTTTTTTTAATAAAAAAGTTAACTAACTTATATAATCATCTTCAATTCAACATTTTTTTTTTTTTTACTGACAATTTGATTCGTCATACAAAGTATCTTGTATTACAAACAAGATATTAACAATTTGATAAATCTTGGAGTATTATTGGAAATTCTATATCATTTTAGTAAGTAAGAAAACTGTAAATTAAAACATTTTTAGGTTTTTATGCCACTATTCACATCCAGAAACGCATATATGATATGCACTGTGTTTATCTGTTTTATTACGGTATTCGTTACGCAACAATTGTATCTACGTTCATTTGGATTTTAATAATTTGATATAATTATATCATCAGTGTATGTTACAACTTGCGTATCTACACCATCATCTGTATAGGATATATTTTTTCTTAAATTCTTTAATTTCAAATCTTTAGCGCCCTCAGCCAGTTTCCGTTATTTAAATAGCAAAGAGTCATGTTTGCTAAGCCCCAGCTATAAAGTCATGTACAAGCTATAATCTACCTGTCTTAAGAATATTACCGCGGCCATGTGTTTGATGTCTAAACATTGCCGCGGGCTAGTGTTAAGCTCTTACGCAAGGTTACATGACCCGCCGGAGACCGGAATCTTGAATCGGCAAAGACGATAGATCGCGCCATCTAAACGAAGGCTTGTAGTTATCACACCTATGTGTTAAAGCTTAGTCCAAAGATCAAAGGGAAGCCCGCGGGGTGAGCGGGGCGTGTTCTCTACAGTCCCCTTGTTGACAGACAGTGAGAGGGACATTGTCTGCTAAGTTTGATTGGATCGGTTCACAGCGATATCCAACTGGAATTGAGATAGAGGGTGTGATTACAATGCAGGCCGAATGATAACTTTCAGAACTCGTAAGCGAAAATTTAGTATTCGCCTAGAGGGATTGTAGATCAATAGGGTACTCTTTGAAGAAGCCACTCGTAATTTGGCAGCAAAACTTAGAGTTGGATTTATAAGGAAAGAAATAGCTTCGAAAGGTCAGTAAGTTATTCGCTCGATTTTTGCAGAATATTACGTTATCATACTTGTAATCATTTGTAGTATGTATACTTAATTACTATGATCGTTAAGTATCTTGAATTACATTTGAGAAATTGGCTTGAGCCTCCGTAGAGAATTATTAGATGCGGAATTATGTAGATTGTTAGCTTGTGGTCAGAATTAATTTTGTAATTCGCTAGTAGGTTACTTCGTAGTAAACTAGTGCATTTATTAATGCGTTATGTTAAAATTTACAAATGCTTGAATTGTGAATTTGGAATGGTTGAAGTATGAAAGATTAGTTACTATGGACGTATGCGTATATCAGAGCATGGATATTTGAATATTTGTTTACATGGTATGAATTGTAAGGTAAAGAAATGCGTCTGATTATTGTGATATTGTTTAGTATGACGGGATTAGGAATATGTACTGACGTGACCGAATTTATTGATGTATGTATAAGAAGTAATTGATACCGTGCAGTATTATGACGTTGTTTTACCATACAAGAAACGTATGGGTATTTCGATGTGAACGAATGCGTGACCGAAGAAATTTAATAGCCATTATCTGATGATAGGCTGTGTGTAGTGTGAGATGAGAGAGCTAAGGAAAAGATTGTACGGTCCTTGTGTTTTCACAGGAAGCTTTTTAGGGGATACAGAACTTCGAGTTCGATTGGTTCCCGAGTCTTCAAGAGTTGGAAACGGAACTGAGACTGTAGTCGAGACAGTCGAAGTCGACAGAAGAGTAGTCGCGGTAGAGAAAGTGGAGGAGGAGGAGAAGGAGTCTAGAGAAAGTGGAGGAGGAGAAGGAGTCTAGAGATAGTGGAGGAGGAGGAGGAGGAGAAGGAATTTAGAGAAAAGTCGAGGAGGAAGGGGAGAAGGAAGTGGGAGAAATAAGGAAGAGAAAGGATACGCCAGATGAGTAGAAATACATGGACAGATGGAAATCAGTCTCACACTGCTAATCAAGTGATGTAATAGACTTATTAAAGTGTCGAGCGGAAGGAGTGTAATTGGGAATTTGAGTCATTTGATTATTGAATTGTTATTAAATTGTTATTCATTGAATTTCAACCTTTTTTGCATATTTAACCATCTAACCGTCGGAATTGCTTACTGGGGGCTTAGAGCTTTACATCTATCTTTCACTAAATGTAACTTCCAACAACATAGAGCCTGGGTGGGACTTCCATAATAGTTTAAATCAAACATTGGGAGCACCCCACTCCAACCATAACAATCCCCACACAAAGAATGGACAAACAAAAACAACAACAACAACAACAAACAAACAAAACAAAAACAAACAATATGCAAACGATTTAAGATTTATCGAAGACAAAAACAGCAACATCTCAATTTCTACAGAGTTAGAAGAGTATAAAAAAGAATCATTAAACACGGCAAATAGAACATACAAAAAGTTTACAGGTAAACCTTAACTTATAAACGTTAGAAAATATGGACAAAAATTTAATATGAAATCATTGTCACTGTTAGAGATGCTTTAAGTTCCATGTCATTGTCAGATGATGTCATTTTCGCTGCGATTTAGCAGATTTCATCCGATTGATAATTTAGAAAGTTGACAAAACGAAGTGAAAGATGATCACCCGACCAGAATTTTCAGTTGATCTATTGCATTCTAATTGAGATTTCCTGTCTTCGTTGAGTGATATAATAGCATTAAAACATATTAAAATTTACATACTAACAGAAAAAGGATAAAATGTTGTTTAAAAAAATATTAAGTAAATGTGTACTGGTTGATCGTCTGTTGGCACGTCGAATGGAACTAAAAGTATCATCAGCACAGTTTACCACGAAACATTAAACTATGTTGTTATTGTTGCCTGCAGTATGGTTTTAAAATCTGTTGAAATTTACAATGATCCGCCATCATGCATAAATAATGACGACGTAGTATAGTAGTAAAACTAAAGCAGGTTTCTGGCTCAAGACCCATTTCTCTAATTGATTTTGAGCCATCGACACCACCTCGTCGTTGATAAGTGTCACTGTCACATCAGCGACAGATCCGATTTTGTTTATCAAGTTTTTAGATAAAGTTTCACCGAAGTGATTTGCACTTTGGGATTATTTTATAAAATTTTATTTGTCAGATTATTTTTCAACTCCATTACCGTATTTTTTATCATAATTTTTTTCGCACTCACTAGCCCTCATTGGCAGAATATCGGCTAACATACTATCAACAATACGAAATTCGCGTATCAAATCATCCACGTCATACTTTACACCTCACAGGTATGATCTTATCTGATCAAGCAATTTTTTTATATGTGATTATCGCGTTTTTACAAGAACTTTTCTTTATCTCAAATCTTGGCTCGATTTTTTTTCAACGACGCTGCTATGGAGATACCAACACTTGATATTATCAGGAGGAAAGGATTTAATAACGCTCCCCTTGATACTCTACCAGCAGTAGTTAAAGCTAGCGGTAGATAAGACGTAAGATTTAATAAACGACTATAGTACGTATAACATTTTTTTACGCACCACAGCTTTTTATAATAAAATTTGTAGTACTGCATTAGTCTTGGAATATCGCTAGAGATATGATTGAAATCGATTATTTCTTTCTTCATTATATAATATTTGTTTATACTTTTTTAAGTGGTGGTAAAAGTTCTGGTACCAACTATAGAGTCTAAGTAATCACGGAACTCGTTGTTGTCTGCTACTTTGATAGGCAACTCCGCTTCTTCTGATAAATTAGCTACTTTAGTTAATGCTTCCTTGTCATGATAGAACATTCCAAGATGATTAAAAATCATCCGTTTTGAAAAAATATCGTTCAATATTTTTATTTTTTTTAAGTCTTTTCTTTTTAAATTCAGCTAGTCTGTTAAGACGATTATGATTTTCATTTACTCGTCTTTTCTCCCGGGCTTTTCCGCCATAAGCTCGAGCTTTTATTACATCTGATTCCACTATTAGATCAACGTTTTTGTTATCAAGTTCGAGTAATGTTTATTTTTAGTATATTTTCAATTTCTTTCTGCTCGTCAAGACAATCGTCAGGATGACAGTATCTAGTTATTTTATCATAGTTTTCTAATGCTTTTTTAACTGTGTCCCTCTCATACTTGCAACACTTATGAAATTGATCTGGGTTGGTGATGATTTCAACCGCAATTCATCAAATAAATTATCGAGTAGAAATTTTACTTGGTTAATTTTTTTCTATTGCCTTTTCATTTTTCTCGCTAATACCAGCAGATCCAATAATAACTTTTTTTGCATTAAAATATTATCATAAAACTCTTTAGCAACTGTTATAATCGGTGGCTCTCACATTATTTTAAGATGTTATACTAAATTAATTCGTCTAGTGTAAACAACTGCCAATAAGATAAACCTGGATTACCAACCTCATACCGAGTAAAGTATAATCTATAAAATTTAAACTTCAAAATAAGTGCTGTTTGTAAAGTTATTTCTATTGGTGTCGTTCCTATTGGGGTATTTGTTGTAGCATATAAGTCAGTCCATATAACATGATCATTTGATCCTCCGATTTTCCAATCGAGAAATCTTTCAGTATTGCTGTGACGTCCTCGAACGATAAACTTCCATATGGCAACCGCTGACGGACATTCAACTTTAATCCAATAATTACTTGCTCCACCAACAACCGCCCACTCGTTTATTGTATCCTCGGAAAAGGTAACGTTATGGCAGGTATATTGTGTTGTATTGTAAACAGACGACGCTGACATTGTGAATCCATTTTTCTGCTTGGTTTTTATATTTGTGCAACGCGGAATTAGTCCAACATTATTTTTAGCGTATAATTTTCCTTCATCTCCAGATAACCCATCGACGTATGTTTTATTAACTAAATCACTACCAGATGTTGGAGCAGCCGTAGAAGTAATTTTATTAGATCCCATGTTTAATGTCCCGGTCATCGTACCACCAGATATTTTAACAAAATTATTTTTAACAAATCTAACGTTTGTGAGCCAATCATCGTTTGCCATGGTTGTATTATCAAGTTGGGTATTATATATCAACTTACCTCCCATATCGATAGATCCGGTCATCATTCCGTTGGATAATTTTAAGTACGGAGTTAGTGCTCCCCTTAGCTGAGCATAACTAATAGCATCAGTATCATCGGATGGAGGTGATGTTATCGGTAATCCGTTTATTTTTATGTTATTATTTATTGTTAAATTGCCGGTCATTGTTCCACCGGATTTATTTAGTTTGATATCATCGATATATTTTTATTGTGAATAACTTACAGCTTGTGTATTATTCATGTTTGCTGGCGGATACGCTGTTTCCAAGTTGATAGTCTTTTTTCCTGCCATGTTTAAGTCTCCAGACATTGTATCGCCGGTTTTATTAAGAGTATTATCGTCGATGGATTTTAGTTGAGCATAACTTACAGCTTGTGTTTGACTTAAATTTGCTGGCTGATAAGCTGTTTCCAAGTTGATAATTTTTTTCCTGCCATATCTAAGTTACCATTTATTGTTCCACTGGCTTTATCAAGTTTATTTTCGTCGACGTATTTCAACTGTAAATAACTTACAGCTTGTGTTTGATTTAAATTAGCTGGAGGATAAGCTGTTTCCAAGTTTATAATTTTTTCCTGCCATATCTAAATTACCGCTTAACGTTCCTCCAGTCAACGATAACTTATTATTATCGATTGTTAACAACTGTGAAAAACTTACAGCCTGAGTAAGATCAACATTAGATGGTGGATAATCTACTTCTAAACCCTTTATTCGCTGATTTGACATCAATAAATTACCTGTCATTGTGTCACTGGTTTTTTGACAAAATTTGATGTATCAATTGTTGTTGATGGCTCATCAGCAGAAGTTAATCCTGATAAAGTTGTTCCAAATTTTGTGTAATAGGTCATTATGTAAATTATATGACATAAAACTATGTATAACATAAAATAATATAACAACAATGACGCAATCATCGGCAAAGTCATCAATATTAAATTTTGATACCGAACGATTAATCAACCATAAACATAACAACGAACTTCCAGATTGTCATTATCTTATAGTTGGTCGTACGGGTTCCGGTAAAACAAATCTGTTGCCAAATCTTTTACTCAACGATAACTTTAACTACGACAGAATTTACATCTACACAATTAATCTGCAGCAGGATAAATACGAGTTGTTGAGTAAATACAACGATAAACTTCGTGATGAACTTGGAGTCAACAATGATATATTTTTGATAAAACAACCGGAAGATTTAATTCCCGTTGATGAACTTGATTCATCCGAGCATAAAATAATTGTATTTGACGATATTCCGCTAAACAACGAGGAGATGAACAAGATTAGATCATACTTTTCATTATCACGTAACAAAAGATGTAATTCGATTTATCTCGCTCAAGATTTTTATAACGTCGATAGATGTATTAGGCGAAATACTGGTTGTTTTATACTATTTCCTGGGCTGGATAATGTTGATGTAAGAAATATTGCAAATGAGAAGTGAGGTGATGTAACAAAAGACAAATTTATTGAATTATATCATCGAGCGACAAAATACAATTTCTTCTTGTTTGATAAACTAGCTCGTGATCCAGACAAAATTTTTCGTTGTTGTATTGATGATTTTTTCACAGATTAATTTTATAAAGCCTTTGGAAAATAAACGCTGGAAAATCATCTACAAAAGATTGAACTACTAAAGAAATTTATTGAAACTCGAGCTGCCTTTAAGAAAAGAGTGCAAGAAGCGCGAAGTGGACAACGTGTTGTAGAAGAAGCAACAGCTAAGCTTTTAAAGCCGGTTACTGAAGCAGTACTTGGCAAACAACAAGAAACAACAGAAATGTCTCCAGAAGAACTAAAAAAAAAATACAAGAAAGAGGTTTGTTGGGTTTATTAGATGTAAAAACAAAGGAAGAAACTAAGAAAATCTCAGAGGAAACAGCGAGAGTATGGCAACCCGCTGATCCTGTTGCGCGAGAAAATACGATTGATAGATTGATGAATAATCCTCTTAAGCTTCAGCGAGCAGTAGTGATATCAGCAGTTGATCCAGCCGGGATAAAAAAGCTAATAGAAGATGTATCAAAACAAACCAAAGAATTAACCGAGAAACAAGAAATGCTTCAAAAGTCTATTATGAATGAAATGCCTATTGAAAAACAGATAAAGTTAAACAGAAGACAAGCTTATTCGAGAATAAAGGATACTGAATTTGATGAATTTATTAAAAAATACTTATTACCACCCACAAAATCTTCACATCCTTAATAATATATGAAAATGGAGCGAAGATGATTACGAAAAACTAATAGCATTTTTAAAAGACAAAAAAGACGATCTTGAAATTGCTGAAGAAGCGATTAAAGAATCACAAAAGAGGAAGAAATTGATGATATGTTTTATAGGATGAGAGACGGAATTATTGCTAGTATGTTAGTAAAAACAGCAATTCAATACAGAACCAGATTAAAAGATTATGGTAAAGGTTGGAGTTTTAAAAAACTACTTAATAAGTACGAAAATGAACGAGATATAAAATTACCAGAATACCTGAAAAAAAAAACTGGATCTGGCGTTAAAGTATTTACATCAAACGCTGAAATGGTTGGTCGACTTAAGTTGCTGATGTCATCGAAAGAAGCTGGAAATGAAAGTACAGAAATCGACAACGAAATCGTTGATATATTAGATCATCTTAGATCAAATGGATTGATAACATCAAACGAGTAAGAAATTTTACACAGCGATCTTATCGCGCAAAAAAATAATCTAACAATGCTAGATAATCAATATTGATATAATGGCGTTAACATCAACGACATTATTGTTAGATTCGTCACAAACAACCAGCGACAGCGCAAACTTTTCCGTTTATTATAATCCACCAATACAGCTAGACCCTAATAAGCAATACGAAATTGGATTGATTTCTGCTATGACATGGCATTCTATGGCAAATGTAAAAACAACAATAACTTTACATTTAATCCAGATATAACATCTCATGCTTGGGTATCAGTTAAAATACCACAAGGCGCGTACAACGTAACTAATCTTAACAAAACGACAAAAGAACTAATAACAAAAAACAGCGGCAACGGCGTTGCCAGCTGTGCAGTTTTCGCAGACAGTTTAAGGTAACTCCGAATTACTATACACTACGAGCTAGAATTTCATTAAAAAATAATTTGTTAATCGATTTTTCACCTGCAACAAGTATTGCATCATTGCTAGGATTTAATCGTCAACAATACCGTAGTGTTACAGAACAAAGTATATCGTATGATGGAGATTTACCTGTCAACATAACAGATGTAAACACAATTTTGATAAATTGTTCTTTTGCACTAGGATCTTATTCGGCATTAGGAAGCCAAGGTCAAACAATCTATAGTTTTTCACCAGATGTTACTCCGGGATCTCTGATGCAAATTACCCCTAGGCAGTTAATACACTATCCGATCAGCCTTGAAAACCAAATAACAAATATAACAATGCAACTAACAGATCAATCCGGGCGACAAATAGATCTTAACAATGAAATTGTCACGTATTACTTACACCTACGTGCACAATGACGTAAGTCATCGTCGTTGCTATCGGCAACAACATGGTCATTAACGGCAAAGCCGTCAAAGATAATTTTGTAGCCAAATAACAATAACAACATGAGACGAAAAAAGTTTATTGAAGAACAATCATCGGTGGATTTTTGGAAATATATTTACAACAATTGCCGAAAATGTACTAGGAATAGCACGTAAAGTAGCACCAATTGCACTTGACGCCAGTAAAGCTTTTGCTACCGGAGCTGTATCTGCAGCTGGAACCGCAGTTGGTCAAAAAATAGCTGATAAAATTAAAGGAAGCCCACGGGTGTTGCCAATCGAAACTGAAATAAAACAAGCAATAACAGATATTGCACCAACAAAAGAAACAGAACGAATTATGATAGCTACAACAAAAAAATTATCACCACGTGGTGAAGAAATAATATCTTAACTTATAGGAAAAACAACAAAACCTGCTGCTTTTTAATCGTCGGTGACTTAGTCACTGCCGAAGGGATCATTGTTGCAATTTTATGTGCCTGTTATAAAATAAAAACGATGTCAACTAAAACTTACATCGATCTTACAGAAGAACCTGATATTGATAATGATGTAACAGAATTTGAGTATGTTGAGTATCTAGATGAAAACTCGAACGAAGCGAATAAAGCTGGAGGTAGAACTTTTAATACACGAGACGAAGATGTGTTTCTGCTGCCGCATACGGCGATGTTAGAAGTACGTGGTTGAATATTAACAGCAGCTGGCGGTTTTATTGCGGCTGGTACAGAAATTGCGCTTGTAAATAACAGTTGGAGTTTATTTAGAAGTGCCAGATACCAACTGGCTAATCAGACCATAGAAGACACATGTATTTCTATGCACTTGCCAGTTGCAAGTACAATACTTAATTTAGTTTCGTTCAGCGATGATTATTCGAGATCAATAGGAACAAATATGGAGTTGTTTTTTGATACTGGAATTGAAGGTACAGCTACATCAGGTGAGTACTTTTCAAATAACATATTTGCACACGGCGCTGCCGCTGCCGCAGATGTAGTGATTGTTAAAGAATTTCTTAGAGAGAACGCTGTAAACCTTGGCATAGCTGCACCAAGTGCAGCAGCGGATGCAAACGCCACAAGAGTTTTATTAATATCAGCATGTAATAATCTTGGTATAACACCGCCAGCTGCAGCCGCTGATGTCGTTGCAATGTTAGATTATTTAAATATCGCAATCGGTTTAAAAAATAATAGATACAATGAGGGATACGCTAGACGAAGAGAGACTGCAGCACAATCTCGCCAAATAACGATGATGCTTCCGTTAAGCACAATATTTGGATTTTGTCGAGATTACAACAAAGTTTTCCGTGGACTAAAACATACACTTATTTTAGATCGAGCAGAACAAAACCATTGTATAATGAATGCTACTGCAGTACCTGCTGGACAGTTTGTTATTACGAGATTAGCGTTGTGGGTGCCACGAGTTGTTCCATCAACAAGTAAAACAATGGAACTTGAGGGAAAACTAGCAGCATGGACAAAACAGATATACTTTGAGCAAAATAAAATTTATCAAACAGCGATTCCTAACGCAACTGATTACACATGGCGTGTTACAACAGCTCCAAGTGAACAATCACCACGACACCTATTTATTATGTTTCAGCGACAGGGAATTAGTGGTAGTCAACAACAAAATAACGCCGTCTGTGATAACGCAATTGTCAGGCGAATATTTGACAGGATAAACTCAAAACAGTACCCAGAACGAGCAATCGAGTGCAACTTTGATAATAATGAAAATAAAAATATTACACGACCTTATATGTACCTTATGGAAGCAATACAAAAATACCAGGACGCCGATAGCGGAAGTCAAATATATATTGAAGCTTTTCGTGCACTTTACCCAATATTTTACTTTGACGTATCAAAACAATCCGAAAGATTTATTGGATCAACAGCTGATATAGAAGTTACTTGGACACTTGAGGGGGTTCCAGTTCAACCACTTAACGCATACGCGCTAGTTGTCAGCGATAGATTCGATAGATACAACCAGAGAAATATACCTGACACAAAGGCAAGTTGAAAAATTATCAGCGGCAGTTTCTAAACATCATTCTGTTTCTTTGATGATATATCCAGCGACAACGCCGCCAACGAAAACGACGGAGTCGTCGAAGTCGTCAACGGCAAAAACAGCGGTTAAAATAATGTTAACACAACAGCAGGTTAATAAACTTGACAAAAAAAAAACTACAGCAGGAAAACCGTTTGTTCTTAAACTATTAGTTGCACAAGTAACAGCTATGTCAAAACGTGGAGGAATTTTTGGACCAGCACTTTCGACGATAGCTAGTACTATTATACCAAAGATTTTACCGGCGCTAGGAACACTAGGACTAGCAGTGGCGTCAGGAGCAATAACAGGAGCAACTAGAAAAGCAGCATCTGGCGACGGTATTAAACAGATCTATCGTTGACATCGACAACCTTGTTGTTGATACAGATACAGTTTTATGTAACAATAATAATATAATGCCAGCTTAAAAAAGATCAACGACAGCTAAAAAAAGTAAACGACAATACGTCTGCGGGCGACAAAACAAGGAGGAATTTTTCCAATAGCTCCGCTAATAGCGGGATTAGCGGGAAGTCGACTTCCAGATCTATTACGAATTGGACGCGGAATGATATTACTGGGAACCAGACGCTGCTGATGACGTCAACGACGGAGTCGTCGCCGTTAAGTAATTTGGATATACTTGAAATGATTGAAAAAATAAATTCCAACAATGACTCCGTCAACGGCAAAGCCGTCATCGATAAATTTCATGGAGCATTTTCCAAAGATGAACTTGATGACGTACCAGCAGGTGGTTCGTGTATCATAAACATACAAAGTTTCAATAACGGATCTGGTGCTCATTGGGTTGCTGTTCACGAGAATAACTATTTTGATTCATTCGGACTTCCTCCGAGTGATCTTATAAAAAAATATATTTTTAAAAAATTTAAAAAAAATAAATTATTAGTCTAATCAACTACAGCCCGTTGGAACATCAGCTTGTGGTTATTACTGTATCATGTTTATCAAACAAATGTCAAAAGAACCTAATTTTTTAAAGTTTGTTTTGCAATTTGACAGGCACCCGAAAAAGAACAACGACAATATAGCAATAATAAACTCGCAGTAAATTTTGTGTGACAATCGAATATAACAACAATGACTTCACCATCATCGACGCGAACGATAGCGTATTGCCTCAAATGTAAAACTAAAACGCCTAAGACGAAAAAAATAGAAAAAAAACAACAAAAAATAACAGAACGATGTTAAAAGGTACTTGTATTTTTTGTGGTGAAAAAAGTGTATTTATTTCTTCAAAGATGTCTCCGCTCTTGACGACCTCATCGTTGGTATCTTCTCCGACAGAGCCGATGGGATTGCCTTCAACATCATCGTTGACGACTATGACGGCTTTGCCGTCAACGTTAGGTTCCGGGGTGGATAGAATTATTTTAGTCGATGATTAAAGTAATAATGAATCAAAGTTGTAACTGCGGTTGTGATAGATATCTTTGCATCGAGCAAGATAAAATTGTTGCGTATTGTCAACGCTGTAATCGCAGAGAAACAATTGGATCTGGAATTGATATACATAAAGTTATTGGTAAATTATCAAAGCCAAAAGGTGGTTGGACACTGCCAGGTCATAAATACAGTGGTCCGTATTATCCACTACATGAACAAATAGATGAAAACGACAATCCACTACCAGGGCAAGAGCCTTATAATCAGGTTGATGCAATAGCAATGCGTCACGATATTTGTTATCGTGATAATGAACAAGATAAACATGGTTGTGATAAGGTAATACTGAACGAACTTAAAAATATGAAGCCCACAAATCTGCGGGATCGATTTGATCGAAGATTAGTTCAAGGAATAATTGGAACAAAATATAAACTTTTTTCTTGGAGAATTATACGATGATATGATGTTACTCGTATCAGAGCTACATAGACCTAAAAAAAATTTCAGCGACGTAAGGTTGTCGCGAACGCCGTTGATAATATCTGGGCGAAAGATTTAGTTGATATGTCAAATCTTTCTCAGTCCAACGTTGGCGCTGATGGAGCTGCAAAAAAAAATTTGTTTAACGTCATTGATGTTTTCAGTAAATACGCGTTTAGTGTACCAGTTACGGATAAAACAGGAGCTTCAATAATCGATGCGCTAAAACAGATAATAACAAGTACTGAAAGAAAACCAATAAGATTTGGACAGATCACGGTGAAGAGTTTAGTTTTTGGAACAAAATAAAAAAAAAATATGTTACAGGAATCGAAGGAAGAGGTGTTGTCGTTGAAAGATTTAATCGTACACTAAACGAGTTGATACATAAACATTTGTTAGCTGAAAACACTAACAGGTATATTAATGATCTTCAGCAAATCGTTGACAAATACAATAACACGAAACATAAATCTATCAAAATGTCACCAAACGACGCAAATAAAAATCCATTATTGACAAATAAAAATATGTACCGGCAACATAAATTTAAGGTTGGCGATCGAGTTCGAATTTCGTTAACAAAAAAAAAATATATTTGAAAAAGGATTTACTCCAAACTGGAGTGAAGAAATATTTGTCATTGATGGGATTTTAACAACGATACCTGTAACATATACACTAAAAGATCTGGCAGGCGAACCAGTAATTGGTAGTTTCTACGAACAAGAACTACAAAAGACCAAACAAGATGTTTTTGTTATCGAACGAGTAATAACATAACGTGGTGATAAAAGTCTTGCTAAGTGGCGTGGATACAGTGATATATTTAATAGTTGGATACCAACTAAAGAAATTAGTACCGGGAAATAATATTTCATAAATTTCCTCGTACTTGCGTAAAACAGATTTACATTTCACAGGTTTACATAACGATATCAGATATTGTCTGCGATCATCAGAGATCGTCATTAGATTAAATATCTTAACAAAGATGAAATCGAATTTTATGTTTTCCAATCGGTCCGGAAATTTGATGTTTAAAAACGGTTTTATTAGCCGCCAGAACGATTAATTTTCGTCTACTGTAAAATTAAATTTTAAAATTTGTCGGTTTTCCATAAAAATTTTTGTCCCACGACGTTGTTGAGGCATCGTTGACGACTTCGTTGACGACTTCATCGTCGTAGACATCAAAGGTGTCAAAGTCAGCTTCAATAACGTCATCGACATCGAGATCGACATCAGCTTTGCTGACGTTGACGTTGACGTTTGTGTCGTCGCCAACAATATCATTTTTACTACTTCCTCGGACGGTGTATCATAGATATACCTGAATCTTTATAAGAGACTCATATATAATTTTATATAGCTTTAAGTAATATAAAAAATGGAAAAAATAAAATCTATCTAGCGCGTTAGGATATATAACATTAGTATACTTAAGGAAGCTGTAAAAAAAAGTATTGGCAGGCGAAAAAAATATTTCAGTCAACATATTTTTAGTTTGTGTTGGAAGTGACAATTCTTTTTTAACGGAACTGGAGAAAAAACGATTACTCAGCGATAAAAAATTAGTGTGATGTATGATAGAGAAGATATATTGTGGTGTCATACTTGTATTAGTCAGGATGAACTTAAGAAAATATTACAATAGATCATCGTACAAGAATGTTATTCTTTCGAATGTTGTTTGTGATATTGCTATTCTATTTATTCCATCTGCTACAAATTTTATTTCTCTAGAAATGATATTAAAGTATCTTGCAGCAGCTGAAATCAAAGGAAATTTCAATTCCTCATCTGTTTCAGTATTTACCGCAATTATAGGTTTAGCTGGGTACCTCAAATTAATACCACCACCTCGTCCTCGTTTTGTATTTTCTTTTGGTGTAACAGGTTCAAGGCTTTCTAAACGATTTTCGGTTTTAATTCCGCTGATATGATCTATTACTAAACCATATGGTACAGGTTGAAACTCATTTTGCAAAAACAAATTTGCAATATTATCATCGGTGATTGCACCATTGACATGATATACACGTTGTCCTTCTAGAATGTCATCACAAAATAACATATAAATAAAATCTTTTCTAAAACTTTCATCTCGCTCGGCATTATCACCTTTAACGCTGATCACGTAACCAGCTGGTGTTGCTTTACCAAACGGTTGACCGTATTTTACATGTATCACCGACCCTAACAAATTTCCCGCGTATAAATTATACTTGGGATGAACATAGTAATACTCCTGTTCGTTTGCACTGGTCATCATTGAATTTTGCATCATTATACTTATAAGAAATCCATTTGTTTAATTGTATGTTTTTTTGATATTTCAATTAGATATATAATAATATAATAATATAATGCTAAAATTGCGAGATATAGCTATAAAAAAAGCTTTATAGGAGAACCAACAAAGATAGCTACTGCTTTTGCTGGATTTGATGAGAGCTACAGATTTGATAAACAAATTGTTTTATCAAATTTTTCAGCGATAAATCTTTATCATCTACTAGAACCAACTGTAAAGCGTGAACTTGAAAAACATAAAAGTATCAAATTGTTAGTACAATATCATGTATATTTTTGTTTATCACATGTAAGAGATGAGTCGACTAATGAGGAAACTACTGAACCTAATATATAAGATAAATCTAGGCGTGTTTTGGTTGGAACTGATCTTTCATTGTTGGCTAATGAAATACATCAGGAAATCTGGAAAAAGATAGAAGAATTTACTCAATCTAGTTCCGACTGGAAGTTTGAAATGATTACTGAAATTTTGTATAACGTTTTACATGGTAGTGGTGTTAATGGTGTTGGGTAAGTTGATCTACCATAAAATATAAAAAACAAAAAAGTTGCATTAACGTTAAAAACTTTAATAATAAGTGTTTCCAATGGACTGTTCCTTCTGCGATGTTTCAAGCAGGAAAAAATGCAGATCGTGTTGAAAAATATTTTGATTACGTGTCAAAATCAAATTTCACAGGAATTGATTTCCCGGTTACTGTAAACCAAATACCCAAATTTGAAAGACAAAATAATATTTCAGTTAACGTATTTGGTTTGGATGATAAAGAAAATGTATATCCGAGATATATTTCAGAGAAAGCCTCTCAATCGACGATAAACTTGTTGTTTTATAAAAACCATTACGTTTGGATTAAAAATTTTAATGGGTTGATTAGTAAACAATACAGTAAACAAAAAATAAGAAATATTTTTGTTATAGATGTTTACACGGCTTTTCTGACGATAATAAATTACAGGATCATCTACAATATTGTCCGGTGGTGCAAAGAACAACAATGCCAAAGGAAAAAGATAGAATTTTAAAGTTTAATAATCATAATCATAAATTAATGATACCTTTTGTTATTTACGTTGATTTTGAGTGTTTTTTACAACCTGTACTTGGTGCTGAAAATAATCCTAACCAATCGAGTACAAGAAAAATTCAAAATCACGTTCCGTGCGGAGTAGCATATCAAATAGTTTGTTGTGTTGATCAAAGTTTATCAAAACCAATAAAATTATATCGTGGTAAGGACCCAGCTGTTTGGCTTCTAAAACAATTGATTAGCGAAGTTGATGATATATTTAATCGGTTAAAAAAATTGTTCAAATGATAAAATTAAAAAACCAGCAAAACATCGATCACGATAAAAGCGGAATTTTGTCATATTTATGAAAAACCTTTTGATGTAAAACCTGGTAATGAAAATGTACACGACCATTGTCATATAACAGGAAAATATCGTGGGGCTGCACATGATAAGTGTAATCTAAATTTTCATGCTCCAGATTTTATTCCAGTTGTTCTTCACAATTTCAGTGGATATGACAGTCATATTATCGTAGAAGCTTTTGGTGATCCCGATGTAAAAAAGTCGTCTAAAACTCGATAACATTATTAAGTGTATCCCAAACAATTTCGAAAAATATCTGTAGGTTATCCTAGGTAAGTTGCTTTTTATTGATAGTCTACAGTTTATGGCAGCGTCGCTAGATGAGCTAGTAAAAGGTTGTAATGATTTTTATAACCTGAAAGATTGCCTCTAGGATAAATCAAGTTTGTTAACAAAAAAGGAGTATTTCCGTACGAATTGGAGTAAATTTGATGAAACTTCTTTGCCTGTCCAAGATAAATTTTATTCACAACTAAAAAAATCAAAATGTATCAGATGATGAGTACAAATATGGACAAAATATTTGGAAAGAATTCAATTGTAAAACATTTGGTGATTATCACGATTTGTACTTGAAAACTTATATATTAATTATTGTTGGCTGACGTATTTGAAAGTTCTCGTCGAGTGAGTTATAACAATTATGGATTAGATCCCTGCTGGTATTACTCTGCTCCTAGATTATCTTGGAATGCTTTGTTAAAGTTCAGCAAAATCGAGTTGGAATTGTTAACAGACGTTGACAAGTTTAACTTTATTGAAAAATGTATACGAGGTGGTATTACTGTTATCGTTAAAAAAATTCTGAGGCAAATAACAAGTACATGAAGAATTATGATCCCGACAAGCCAATAAAGTTCATCATCTATCTAGACACATATAACTTATACGACTATGCAATGTCAGAACCAATGCCGTTTGGTGGATTTCGTTGGATTACACCTGATCAATTTCTAGCAGAGACTGAAAAAAAGATACCAGACGATATTTCGTGTTTCGTTGAAGTTGATCTTGATTATCCTACTACGTTATATAAATTACATAACGATACTCTGTTTTGTGCGGAATAAATGATAATAGATTATAGTTTATTATCCCAAGAACAACAGGAAATAGCATCACCGAGACAAAATTCAATGGTAAAAAAACTTGTTCCAAACTTACTTGATAAGAGAATTATGTTATGCATTATAAGGTTTTAAAACAAGCAGTAGATGCTGGTTTTGTGTTGAGAAAAGTTCATCGAGTTTTAAAATTTAATCAGTCGCCGTGGATGAGCGGTTATATTAACTTAAATACTTCTAGAGAAGCTGTAGCTAAAACTGATTTTGAAAAAAAAAAGACATTCTTTAAGCTCATGAACAACCCAGTCTTCGGAAAAACAATGGAAAATATTCGAAAACGAGTAAATATTGAACTAGTTAATGATGTTAACCGCAGAAATAAAATTGTATCAGATGATAGTTTTGTTAGCATACATTTTTTTAATGAGTTCCTTGTCGCTATACAACGGCGAAAAACAAATTTGAAACTTTATAAGCCAATATATGTTGGAGCATCTGTGCTAGATTTATCAAAGTGGCTCATGTATGATTTCCACTACAATTTTGTTAAAAACAAATGGCCATCAAGTAAATTATTGTTTACTGATACTGAATCTCTCGTTTATGAAATAGATGGAGTTGATTGCTCTGACAATGATGTGTATCAAGATATTTATAATAACTGGCATCTGTTTGATCTTTCCGATTATCCTCGTGACAGTAAATTTTATGATGATACAAACAAAAAGATTACCGGTAAGTTTAAAGATGAAATGAATTCTCTTATCATTAAATATTTTATTGGGTTGCGAAGTAAAATGTATGCCGTACTTCTTGACAATAATAAATTAACAAAAAAGGCAAAAGGTTTACCACGCGATTATGTTAAGAAATGTTTGGATTTGATGATTACAAGTACGCACTTGATGGTGGTATTAGTTTTATACGAGCAATGGCTATTCGAACAAATCGTCATAAACTTGAAACAGATGTTATTGTAAAACGTGGGTTAAGTAATTTTGATGACAAACGTTATTGTTAAAATGGAATAGATACTTTTGCACTTGGATATTGTAACGATGATAGATCTATACTCGATATCATATTTGATGACTAAGTTGTTAGACCAGGGTACGAAATTTTGTGTGAATTATATAAATAATGCTTGAAAATATTAAAGTTGAAAATAGAAACAATAGTAAGATTAAATATTTGATGAAAGATGGTAGACCTCTTAGATTTGACTTTAAAAATGAAACATCTAGGATATGTTTTATCGGAAGTGGATTTTTACAAAGCAGATTAAAATTATCTTCGATTAGATCTGGTGACAGCGACTATTTTGATTATCTTGAAAAATTAAATAGTGTATTCTCAGAAGGATTTAATAACTTTCATAACCCTATTAGTCAACATAAATATATCAAGATCATTATTGACCTTGACAGATCAAAAGTGTATTTCGTTGACAAAAAATATCCACTTAATAAACCACAAATAAAGGATTTATTTGAGTCTCGTCGTTGTGTTAATGGTAGAGTAAAGTTTAGTCTTCATTACAGGAACGATGAAATATTAATCTCAACAGTTGAAACGCTGATGATTGGTGATGAAATATAAAAAATCTGACAAATAAAATTTTATAAAATAATCCCAAAGTGCAAATCACTTCGGTGAAGTTTTATCTAAAAACTTGATAAATAAAATCGGATCTGTCGCTGATGTGACAGTGACACTTATCAACGACGAGGTGGTGTCGATGGCTCAGAATCAATTAGGGAAATGGGTCTTGAGCCAGAAACCTCCTTTAGTTTTACTAATAGTATAACTAATCATTCCACTTTCTGTACTGAGTTCACCCTGACTACCTAATAGCAAATGGATTTTGACCTCGCAAAATTATTACTCGAGAAACTGCGTAACATCTACAAAGCAAAATGACTGTAGCTCTAGGGTTCGAACCCCGGCCGAGTCATACCAAAGTCTTATAGGCTAATAATGGTACTAGCAGCTGCCTCGCTTGGCACCCAGTATTAAGAGGTTAGTGTTAGGATTGGTCGGCCTGGTGTCAGGATATGTGACAGGGTGGGACATGATGTTACATGTCTGCGGCATGATGCTCCAGTGCTAGACATCACTATAAACTGCCACACTGCAGACTTCGTAGCGATATGTCTGAAACATTGGTAAAAAGCTACGTTAAAAATCCAAATCTCATACACACACACACATTCGCTTCCGTGCAATCTTCCCAATGATCATTTCAAGCACACTAAATGAGCACATGTGGACCAAAAGACAGCAACTTTTACTTTTGCAAAATAATATAAAGAAAAATGTGAAAAATACAATATTACAGAGTAATGTGTGTGTGTGTGTGTGTGTGTGTGTGTGTGTGTGTGTGTGTGTGTGTGTGTGTGTGTGTGTGTGTGTGTGTGTGTGTGTGTGATTTAGATTTTTAACGTAGCTTTAACAATTTTTCAGTCATATTACAGAGTAAAGCGACGTAGAAGCGACATTGTGGATCGAAGTTCAGCCTGTGCATATTACAAATTAATTAGTCTTTAAATATGTCACATGTTTAATTAACAATCGTTTCATTAACAAGATTTATATATTTAAAGAAAATCATTATGGTCATCAATATATTACATGCCTAATCTGTTGATTGATTTATTTGTTTTTCTCCCCCCGCCCCCTTCAACCCTTCATTTCCTTTCTCGGATTCGTTCATTACTTCTTGTACGTTATTTTTATTACCGGACGTCTATTTGTTTCTTTCTTTGTTTTTCTCATTTCTTTATTCCCCTTTTAATCACTTATTTATTGTTCTTTCCGTCCCACCCCACCCCTAGCTTAAATGCTCCCTTTATTACTTTCTTTCTTCTTTCCTGTTCTTTCTTTCCTCCTTTGTTAATATGCGATGGCTACCGACCGTTAACACCGCTCCGGTGGCCTAGTGGTTAAAGCGTCCGACTCAGATGCGGGAGGTCACTGGTTCGAACCCCGGCCGAGTCATACCAAAGATTTATAAATCTCGTATTAACAGCTGCCTCGCTAGGCGCTCAGCATTACCAGGTTAGTGTTAGAACTGGTCGGCCTGGTGTCAGGATAAAGTGACTGGATGGGACATGATGCTACATGTCTGCGGCATGATGCCCCAGTGCTAGACATCACTTTAAACTGCCACACTACAGACGTCGTCGTCGTTGTTGTTGTTGTAGGGTTTAACGCCATTTTTCAGCACAAGATAGGCTATACATGGCGGCCAGTATAATTGGAGGAGGAAGAACCCTGGAAAACCCCGGGAAGAACCACCGACCCACGAGAAGCTACTGGCAGGCTTTCTCACGTGTCCACGTTAGCCGAGCCTGAGACTCGAACTCACGCAGACAGAGGTGAGATGGCAGTGATCCGTAACGGTGAGCGCTTTAGACCACTCGGCCACTCGGGGCCCCACAGACATCGTAGCGATATGACTAAAATGTTTTTAAAGCTACGTTAAAAATTCAACACAGACACACAGACACACACACACACACACACACACACACACACATCGACCGTTAAGTGTAACTTATATCTCATTCTACGTGCACAACATTGAGATATGTGTCCTAGATAATCAAAATCTAAAACATTGTTTCACCGCTGTGTGTGATATATTGACATCAATAAGATGACGATGACAGTCGAAAAACAAGGACCGTCTCGATGAAGAGGACATTAAATTCTGGCATGGAGAGAGGTAGGGTGAGCGGTACAAAACAGGATTATGGTACGATTCTTTTGTGTATTTATGTAGGGTACAAGTTTTTGTATAAGAGATCGTAGGGTAAGAGTACGCCTGTCATTACAAGATGTATTATTCTGTGTTACGGTGACAGCGGAACAGATCGAATTTCTTTCTCCTTGATTTGCGAAGAGCACCATTTGATTACTGTCTAAAAGATGAAAATCATACGTGAATGCTGGAATCTAAGATGGAATACTTAGCGAACTACATTTATATATATATATATATATATATATATATATATATATATATATATATATATATATATATATATATATATATATATATATATATATATATATATATATGTGTGTGTGTGTGTGTGTGTGTGTGTGTGTGTGTGTGTGTGTGTGTGTGTGTGTGTGTGTGTGTGTGCGCGCGCGCTAATATTGCATGGATAAGTTTGGCTGTAAGCAAGTTTAGTTTGATTAAAGTAGTGATATCCTTATCAATATTTATGTCTAATCTTTTGATTCACCAATCAAATCACATCTTTAACAAAGCATAAAGAGAAGCATGTCATTCCGAAGTAATTTTTTCTAACGATAACTCTACCAAACCAAAAACTGTAACGTCTTATCTGATTGGCTACTGAAGATTGGCTACTTAGGTAAACAGAACATGAACTTTTATCGGTGAATGTTAGATCTGTGTTACGTCGGAAATAAAATCAGATTGTAAACAAGTTTAGTTTCAGATTGTGTCATTATATAATGATTATATCGTTATATAGTCATTTTATTGATTATACTACAATCTTCAACTGGATTAGTAACTCCCACAGGTATGCGGTAGAAAAAATATTTCTTCCACGACAGTAGTTTTGTTTTTTTAACGACAAACCATTCATTTGCATCGAAACCTGTATTCCATGTCAATGAGTGAACAATAGTTAAGCATACATACATACATACGAGCAGACGGACCGATGGACGGACAGACATACAGTTTTAAGGACATGAGGGATGACAAAAACGTAGATCAGTGAAAAGAAAATAGATATGTGCGTGATGTTTATGCACGTGACTACTCGTCATATGACTATAATTTGAGGAACTGATACAAGATAGGTGGAGATAAATGAAAGTGGATTATTTACAGATAAATGTCATGTCATATCATATTTACCAGCATGTATATACATATATATATATACGCATATCTGTCATTTACATCAGGAGCTTTGGTTGGAAGCAAGCGATCAGCACGTACACGAGAATCCTAATTCATACAGTGGGATGGCTTTCTACAAAACTTTGGCATTTTTCTTCGTACAGCCTTTTCCTCTCGTGCCTTCTTTTGGTATGTATGTTACCTGTATTTTCTCTACGTATTTTGGAAATGGTCTGTAAGAATATCATTCGATCATATTTTGGGCTCTTTTTGTGGCCATAGAAAATCGTGACATCTGTATCTAGGAAGACAAAGAAACAATGTTTTGGATTTTTTGTGGATTGGTACCATTTTGCAGCACATAATAGGCTATACACGGCAGTCAGTACATTTGGTAGAGGAAGAACGCGGAAAAAAAGCTCGGGTAGAACCACCGACTCTAGAGAGGTTACTGGCAAGCTACCTATGCTGGCAGTCGAGCAGACTAGAAACCACACTGACAGAGGGGAGACGTCAGCTATCTGTAAAAGTAAGTGCCACCAGGCCATCAGGGTCCCCCAAAAAGATCAGGGCCACTAGGCCATCAGGGTCCCCCCAAAAAGGTAAGTGCCACTAGGCCATCAGGGTCCCCCAAAAAGCGATAAAGGAAGTAGAGAACTACTTTATTCTTTGCATGTTTTGTTTTTGTTCGTTGCGGGGATTTTTGGGGTTTTTTTTTGTTTGTTGTTTTAAATAACCTGAAGAAAAGATTATTGCTATGAATCAATAGGTTCTTGGCAATTTCTTTCCAATGATGATGATGATGATGATGATGTAATTAATATGACGATATATTTAGCAGTAAAATTTAATCTACCATCTGGTTCTCATAAAACATTAATATACATGGTACATTCGTACTCGTAAACCCAGTTAAAACTACGATTAAAATAACCTGTACAGTAGTAAAGGGTGGTATCATTACTGGATACAAGAAGAGCAAAACGTGTTCAGTTATTTCACCATGATTTTCCAGAGATAAAATCCTCGCTGTAACAGTTTTGAATGAGGATTGGGTGGGTGGGTGGGTGGGGCATATTTTTATTAGAGCGATGTCAATGATTAGACCCTTATTAGCCCTTTCAATATGGTCTCGTGACTCGTCATTCGGATCGGACAGTGTGTGGCAGGATTACATCGACATAACGTGAACCAGAGTCATTTTATTGCTTAAATTGATCAAAACCAATGAAAATTTCCCATTCTGTAAAGTCTGATCGATTGGAATAATGTTTAAACATTTTTATTTAACAACAACATAACTGATATGTGAAATTGTCCAATTTATATTTTCAAGCTTAATTCATCATTGCCATTCAGTTTCCAGATCTTTTGTCGTCCACTGCAGTAATGCTGTGACGTCATATATGTTCATCTTGAAAACCTTAACAGGATATTACAATAAGTGTCTGTTGAATAGCATGTAATGAATAAAGAACAAATTAACAGTTGTCTGTCTTCATTATCGGTATAGCGGGAACGATCGTGCATATGAGCCGTATGTATTAGAACTGTAACAGCAGACACATTAACATCGCCTACCGAAAACTGCATGTCCTCGGGGATCGTATATACAATAGATTCGGAATATGAATCCGGATGTTGCTACAGGTGAGTCGGTACTTAATCATGATACAAAACTTTCCGCTGGAATATAATGCCATAATTTTGGACCCGATACAGAGACTTATCGAAATTAAAAGAACGGGATCTTTTAAAAGATATATTACAGTTTTGTGGGGTACGATAGCTAACGAGTACAAGGTCAACGTATACATCAAGCAACCCCACCCTCTTTGCAGACTCAGGAATTTAGAATAGGCCAGATGCTTCCTTCTGCATGAGTGCGGTTAATATTTTTTTAAAATACCTCGGATTTTAAGGATTTATCCCTAATTTTAGCTTCTATTTTTGGTGGAATACCTAAACTTCGACACGATATAGCAAGTATTGTACTGATGTACTATTAAACACTATGCATCAAATATAAATGGGGCTCCGGGTGGCTGGGTGGTCTAAAGCGCTCGCATTTACCGATCACTGCCATATCACCCCTGTCAGTGGGTTCGAGTCTCAGGCTCGGCCAATGTGGGTATGTAAAAAGTTTGTCATTAGCTTCCCGTGGGTCGATGGTTCTTACAAGGGTTTTCACGAGTTCTTCCTCCACCGGTTATACTGGCCACCATGTTTAGCCTATCATGAAAGATCGTACAAACAAACCGTGTTTTATTTTTGATGAAAAATTTGAGAAGCTTTTCAACTCTGTTTTTAAACGGAAACAAAATTCCCATGTGGAACTTTATTAAACTTCTAATTATTTTTCACCTTATTTACGCTTTCTACATCGGACCAAAATTTCCACATCATAAGCATATATTGTAAAATCTCAATTTGTCGAACATTTTTAGAAATATTTTGAAACCTGGTCCTGGCGCAAAAATCGTCAAACGATGTGTATTTCGCGTTTAGAAAAGGCATCAGTATTGCTTAAAAAGAAACTAATCAAAGATCAAGGAAAAGTAGTGGGTCATGAATGAGTATTATATTTTAATAACACAATGCACCATTCAAGGGTGGTTGTGATCTTTGTCGATAAAGATAAGGGCTGCATAATTTACATGGTAATAATTTTAAGATAACTTTTGTAAGATTGTTCCGATGAAGTGTTCGGATATGAAAATAGACTGCACACACGCAGTGTGGTACAATAGCGGCACGAAGAAGAGACTTAATTTATCAGTAGAAACAGGAAATACCGTGTAATATAAAATAATTTGAACAAAAATGCATGGTAATAGGAAACCGAATACAAGGAAGTGATAGAGATATAAATTAAAGGTAAATTTCTAAAACTGCTGACCGAAATTAAAACTAGAGGTGATCTCATCAGCGTCGTCATGGATATTTGGCAGCCAGTGGATCGGGCTCATATAACACAACCGTAATAGCCTTTACCAAAGCGACTTCAGTCTGTTACAATAGCAAAAAGACTAATTCCTAACTTGTAAGTATATTTTCTTCCACAATTCTAGGATGTTATGACTTTAAACTGAATTAAAAAAAAATATTATTAAGTCAAAAACTTCACGTAAAATGGATTCTGATTTATGTTCCGCTGCTGTACATACAATATTGGGGCCCCAGGGGGCCGAGTGGTCTAAAGCGCTCGTCTTTTTCAAACCACTGCCAACTCAAAAACTGTCTGCGTGGGTTCCATTCTCGGGCTCGGCTGATGTGGGTATAAAAGAAAGCTTGCCAGTAGCTTCCCGTGGGTCGATGGTTCTTACAGGGGTTTTCCTGGGTTCTTCCTCTACCAGTTATACTGGCTATCATGTATAGCCTATCATGAGCTGATAAACGACGTTAAACACATAGCAACCACTATAACAACAAACGAACAACATGCAGCCTATCAGTTACGACAATGTGAGAAAAGATTACATTCTAGTACATTACTAATCCTGTTTAACCTTATCTACAGTGAATCGTTTTAATGAAATTAAAGGATACACTTCTGTGTCAACTTAACTTACAGCAAAAACATTTATTTCCACACAACAACAACCCCCCCAACACAACAAAACAAAACATTTAACACAGTTGCACCAAGTTTGTGGAAAATGACGATTTTCTTTAGATGACAACTGTGGGGATTGTTGGGGGGGGGGGGACAATGTTTTATTTAAACTATTACAGAACTCCAACCCAGGTTCTGTAAGTTATGTTTAGTGAAAGGTAGATGTAAAGCTTCGAGCCCCCAGTCAGCAATGCCGACGGATAGATGGTTAAATATACAAAAAGGTTTAATTCAATGAATAAAAATTTAATAACAATTCAATAATCAAATGACTCAAATTTCCAATTACACTCCTTCCGCTTGACCCTTTAATAAGCCTATTGCATCATTTGAGTAGCAGTGTGAGATTGATTTCCACCTGTCCATGTGTTTCTACTGATCTGGTATATCCTTCTCTCTCTCTTATTTCTCCCACTTCCTTCTCCCCTTCCTCCTCGACTTTTCTCCACATTCCTTCTCCTCCTCCTCCTCGACTCTCTCCGGACTCCTTATCCTCCTCCACTTTCTCTAGACTCTTTCTCCTACTCCTCCACTTCTCTACCACGACTACTCTTCTGTCGACTTCGACTGTCTCGGCTACAGTCTCAATTCCGTCTCCAACTCTTGAAGACTCGGGACCCAATGGAACCCGAAGTTCTGTGTCCCCTAAAAAGCTTCCTTTTCGAAGCTTTGTCTTTCCTTAGAATCTACCTTTACGTTTTGCCGCCATATTACGAGTGGCTTCTCGGAGTAAATCCTATTGACTCACAATCCTTTCAGGCGAATACTACATTTTCTCTTACGCGCCTGAAGTATCATTTGGTCGGAATTGTAATCACACCCTCTACTCAATTCCCATTGGATATCGCTTTGAACCGATCCAATCAAACTTAGCGGACAATGTCCCTCTCGCTGTCTGTCAACGTGGGGACGGATGAAAACACGCCCAACTCACCCCGCGGGCTTCCCTTTGATCTTTTGACTAATCTTTAACACATAGGTGTGATAACTACAAGCCTTTGTTTAGATGGTGTGATCTATCGCCTTTGCCGATTCAAGATTCAGG